>CM071936.1:32446410-32664516 GCA_016081115.2 Rehmannia glutinosa
CTTTCGGTACCTCGTGCGACTCGAACTTTCTTCCGCAGGCCCGTTTGCGCACATTTTCTGACTCACTTGCTCGAAGCTCTTTGGATTTGATCCGGAAGCCCTCCAGTGCTTAAAAAGTAGTTGTTTGAACTTTCTCTGATCCTTCTTGGAAAGTAGACCCCTTGTTTTCAAGGTTTCCTCTTGTTGATTGAAGTTCTCTTTCCATCACGGGGTAAGTGTTGGATTGATGTACCTTGAAATGCGGGCAGCTTGAGGATTGAGATTGTTTGATTTTTCTAATGTCTTGTATATCTCACGTATGTGTCATTCATGCATATCTTTTCTCAAAAACAAACTCCAGACCTTTTATAGTGAACTTTCAAAAATTTGCAGATTGAAGAGATAGCTTATTTTGAAAGTCTTTGCGATCGTTGGCTTTCTTGATTCTTGGAATTATTTGTTTCTCGTATGAATTGTTGTTTCACCTTTTGAAAGAGTTCCGACACGGTGTAGTGCTTCCCATTGGTTCATTCTTTGCACGCTTCCTCGGGATCGAGCACTCCAAGAAAGGTGGTATGGAGATATTACTTGTTTAAGTAAATCTCTTGATTTTGCAATCGGTTCTTTTTACGTTATCTCGACTTGACCGCATTTCCTTGCTTTCCCAGGTGACTTAAGTCGACTTCCAATGGGTGGATGACTCTTCTCGTCACTTCAACTTGGCTTTTCTTGAGTTGACTTGACCGGGATGCTCCACTGGTTGCATCTCACCGCTTCTTTAGTAGAGTTCCGTCTACTCTTTTGCCATACTTTCATTGTCTCCATAGGTCTTCCTTGAGTCTTGGCTTGTCTTCTTGCATGTTAGGCGTAGGTTTGTCTTATTTCGACTTGGCACTCTATTCATTACAATGCATTTTACAACAAGAATTAGGTGCCAACTTTCTATTCTAAGTTTTACATGGCATTCATCAAAATCTAAACAATAAAATTCCTAACAATTTCACTTTTTGATGATCCCAAAACTTAAATCATTTAAAAAAATGCAAGCGGCAAGGATACATACGGATAGTGTATTGACATGGAATGTATGCATAGAATAGATCTTTTATTGATCATATCATTTCTGCTTCTTCTTTACACAATTGTTTACAAGGTGTATCGAGCACATTTTGTCTATCTTGAAAATAAAGAATTTTTGGCTTTATTACGGAGAAGACTTGTTGTATGTATTTACATGATAAAATACACGGGGTTGGGATGGCAACACTTCATCTCCTTGTTGTCTCCTTCTATCATCTTGATCCGGCAAGATCTTCTTCTCTTCTCCCTCTTTTTCTCACACCGCCTTCTTTTTCTTCTCATATGCTTTCCGGCGACTTCATCTCTTCGTATTCTTTCCTCGTCTCTCCCGCCATAGCCGAGTTTGTCTCTTGTTTTCTTCTTCTAATCTCTTTGCATACTCGAGCGTTGGATTTAGCCACTTTTAAATTTGCTATACTTGGTCAAGCCCATTGTAAGATCCCTCCTTTCTTTCCCTGGGATCTCACGATTCAATATTCTTGGGCGAGCCTAGGTCCGCTTCTTCCTCCACTACCCTTTCTTCCTCACTCTCTCAAGGCGTATCGATCTTGGCCTTCTTCTTCCGGTGAGTGATCGGCGGAGTGACCAGCCAGAGGATCAAGGAAGTCTCTGTGCTCTTCACATGCATAATGTGAGACCATTTTCCCAGTACAAGTCTCAGCTCGAGCCATGGACATATTTGCAAAATATCCTTGATTCGAGCGTTTGAATTAAATCAATGATCTTCGCTCGGCCCCGACATCCGAAATGGCATACGTGTCTCTGTCAACCGGAATGCCTCCATGTTCTTTCAAGATGTTCATCACCCTGGCATCCATTCTTCCTTCCACTTCCTTCATCCATGCTTCAATCGCTTTTCTCTTCCGGCCATAGACAGCCATGGAGTGTTGGAGTGGCGAGTCATGGGAGTTCTTTTGCTTATAATGTCATTTGTGTGAGGACCTGTTGGGAGTTTGTGCAATCATCAAGGTCATATCTTTTGATCCTTCCCCTCGGATTTTCTTTCTTGATTTCAAAAATTTCCTGTTGATTTTCCCTTCTCAATTGCTTCTCCTTGCTCCTTTCTTTTCGACTTGATTTTCTTCGCTTTAAGGTATTCTCTTCCCTTTTTGGCATCATCAAAGGATAGAACCCCAGGAACATCTGGGCGCAAGCATGAAGTCAAAATCTTCGATGGTCAATTCAAGCCTTTCAAATCTCTTCTGCGTTGTATGCGGACGAATTGACCGAGCGTTGGATTCTTGAAAATCACTTCATCTCGGCCACAGAAAGTGAATTTTGTCATGTGTTCTTCAAACGGGTCAGATATCATTTGCATTACCCGCACGCAGCTGAGCCTTGATCGGCGGTGTGCAGCTTCTGATATGCTCAATGTGTTCCCTGCGTTTTAGCATCAACATTCTCAAACTTCTCCCACGGCGGCTTGTTGAACAAGGTTCAAGTATCTCACTGTTCACACGTGATTGATTCTGCATTGTTGCCACCATTCCTTATCACTGGCTGTGATGCCTCAAGTCATTTGTAAGGTTGGCATCTCTGTTGTCGGCGCATGCCCAAAGAGGCCGATGCAGTTTCATCCGATTTCAACCTCGAAAGAGTGCCTTGAACACTTAACTTCACCGAACTTCCATTGGTAAATTGCGGTGATGGCCATCGGCGTCGAAATCAAAATCGGGCTGGAACAATGGTGCCCTGTGAAAAAAGGTGCAGTGATAGCGTGCTTGCTCATTTTCGACTCTTCGTGAGTTCGGTATCTCAAAGGAGAAAGGGAAAAGATTCTACAAAAGATTCATCACCGCTAACCGGGATCTGTTCGATGATGAGCAGTGCGCGTGAAGTTCTTTTGGGAATCGATCCGCTATAGCCGAGGAGCCGGAGCATGGTTTTCTAGTTGTTCAATGGGGTTGGTTGTGAAATAGACCCGACTTCTTGAGCCTGTTGTCTTAAACCGTTGGTCTCGGTGATTTTCTTTTCACCGACTTGTCCTCGGCCTATCAGCGGCGTCATCCGGGACGATGATGAGATTTCTAGTGGTGGCTCATCATCAAAGTTAAAAGTTTGTGAGTAGTCTTGGGATCAACTTCTTCGTGCCTGGAACACCCTTGTTGAAGTCGTTTGGATTTGTCATAGGGGTTGACTCGCCTTCTTTTCTTCGCCTTTCGATCCCGGAAAAGTGACATCGTGGTTTCAGGGAATCATGAAGTCACACCGATCTCCTTCTCGAGATGGGTCGATGATTGCGGGGAGGGATGTCTCTCTTACGGCCTCTTTACCCAGGAAGTCTCAACCTCCCGTGGGCTTCATTTCCTCCAGCCCGGTCATCTCTACCTGCGAGGCACTGGTCCTCCCTTTCGACGGTGTCAAGCTGTCTTAGGGTCTTCTACAATGGCATCCATTGGAGTCTCGGCCCCATGGATTGCACTTTTATCGCCAGTGTTAACTCGTACTGTTCCTTCCCGTGCCTCGATGCATCCCGGCGTCATTAGCAACCCGGAGCGCTTGGCATTGGCATCTCAGTGAGGCAGTCTCAAGCCCCACGAGCTTCGTTGATGGCAACTTCTTGTTCTTCTTGTGATTGTAATTCTCTTCTTCGCCTCCTTACCTTTGTGGAGTCATCCGGGCATCCTCCCACCTTGCCCGGTGGAGGGATTTCCCCCCTCGGCGCACATTTGGTGAGTGACTTGGAGTGGGGTCACTCGTCTCCGGACTCAGGCTATTTCGATTCTGGTTGTTGCCGTTGGGGCGGTGGTAAAGACACCTTCAATAGGGGTTGGCTGTCGGGGTCCCCATTAGCCCGTTTCATCGCCATTTCTTATGCTTCTTAGGAGTGAGTCGGGGGAAGTGGTAGCAGCAACATCGGTGGCTATTCTTTGAACCACTCCCATAGGATCGATTTCACGTGTTCACGGAGGACTCTCCTGGTCCCTCCATTAGTCTTTGCTCGTGAAGAATTCTTGATTCGCGGCAATGCTTGGCCGTGCATTTGCAACTCTTCCGTGGCGGCGGCATTCTCGGTTTCCTCGTCACCCGGAGAAGACATCAAGGAGAGGGGTGTGTGTTTGGGTGTCTTAGGAGATAGGACAGATGCTTGCCTTCTCACGTGCTTTGGCTTCTTCAACTTGCTTTCTCTCTCTCCCCTGCCCTTGTAGATTTGCGGGATGTCTAGCAGCTTGTCCTCATCAAGTCTTTGAGAGCACGATAGTTAGTCGAGGAAATTTAGCGTTCTCTTTCTTCTATGAACTCGGGCCGTTGGAACGTTCCCTCGACTTGCTCAACTTCCATTTTCTCCACTCACGCAGACGATTTTGGATGTCCTGGGGTAAGGTGGAGATAGGATCATTACATCACTATCCGCTTGAAAAGGCTGGTTCTTCTTGTGCTTGGCTGTGTGAGCTATGGCTGTGTCTTGAGTTACTCGTCAGTCGCCTCCAATGAGACTTGGGCCGTTTCATCAACTACATCCCGGAGACTCTACTTCTCCCGATAGTCTCAGGTATTTGTGCTAGGAGTAACCGACTCACTGGTTTCTCCTGCTCGAGGCCTTGTGAGTCTTCTTCGTCTCTGGTTTGTACCGGGAATTGCCAGTTGAGGCGGTGTCTGCGAGTCAGCGCGGCAGGTCTTTGGTATTTGTTTCGGCGAGCCGCCATCTTGGCTTGTCGATTCTCCTCCTTTGACGATCGGAGAAAGGCATTTGTGAGTCCTTCTCGACGGCCGCCAGGGCGGGTGACACGAGCTGCGGGCGGGAGCATGTTTGGTTTTCTTTCGCTGCGGGCGGCGATCTTCTTAGCAAGGCTGCAGGGGCGCTTTTCTTAATTTGGGAGAGAAAGCAATGTATCTTCTGGTGGTGATTCCCCCGGTGTCGGCTCTCTTGGCGTAAGCTCTCTTGTGCGCCGGAGAGAGGTTTGCTTTCGAACATCCTCTTGTTAACATGGAAAGCCTTCCCATGTCAAGAGGGACTCCTTTCACCTCCAATAGCCGGCCAATCACAGGCCATATCCGAGGGATCCTCCAAATGTGCCATCTTCTTTGAAGGACTTGTTCCCCCGCCCGCGAAGTCTCTTTGAGATAAACTCAGCCCGATTTATCTTCTTTTCTTCGATGATTGCAGACCATCACAATCGCCTTTGCCTTTTGATTGGTCAAAGTCATGCCAAATTTGATGTCGATACATTTGGCAACTATGTCCAACAATTTGTGATAGTCCTCCTTGTGATCTCTTGTTTTTGTGTATATAATTTTATCGGCAAAGTCGGACTTGGCTATCTCTTTCCATGCGTCGGCCAGTTTACATCGGCTTCCTTAATCTCGGTTGCTCCTTCATTGCGGTAGTGAGCAATATTCACCAAATCCTTGGCATTAGTACCGCTTGCTTTCAGTGAGCGGATGACTTGATTCCTTCGTCGTGAATCTCTCGGCATTCACGTAGGGAATTGTGCGACCTCCTCTACATAGGTCATAGGATATTCAAAATTATAAACGGTTTTAGACCAGGGACGTTTCCAACTTTTCAGCGATTTTCTTCACAGGGTGTCGTCGGACCTCGCTTCACCATTCCGTCAAAATCCACCGTCGAACCGGTGTGGATTTGCTTTCCTAACTTAGTAAAGTCATAAGTTGGTGCCATTTCTCAGGGATTATATCAAGAAAAATCTCAAAAATTGATTTGAAGGTTGATAGGGTTTCGAGAGTAGTTTGCCTTTGCTTTTGAGAGAAAAAGATGAATAGTTTTTAGAAGTGTGAGAGAAACGGGCCGAAAATGGTTTAAATATGGTTTATGAAAGGGCGCGGCAGACGGTTTTGAATTGTGATCGAAATCAACGGCTTGGATTTTGCACGCCTTTATTGAGCATTTCACGTCTCGTATTTAATGCGGTGCATTTATATCCAATCGTAAGCAAGTAATGCGGCTTTTGATATGCCTGACACATCATCATTATCTTTGGCGTGTTTCTTAAAACATTCCCGCTAAGTCAAAAAGCATTGCGTTTTTGTCACTTTGCTCATAAGTTATTCAGCTTATCTCTTAGCGATTTAACTCTACTCCTCGCAGATTCTTAGTGACTCGGCTATCAGTGACTTGTGTAGTGTCTTCTTCCGTCTGGTGATTCTTGGTGATTTCATTTTGGCTCTTTTTCACTCCTTTTCATTTCTAATTCTCTTCTTTGATTATGAGTGTCATTTTCATTTCAATTAACCCCAACTCATGCTTGAGTTCTTCAAATCTTGACTCACATAATGGTTTTGTGAAGATGTCGGCCTAGTTGTTTATCGATTGAGATATATTCCAAGATAATGTCCTTCTTTTCAACATGATCTCTTATGAAATGATATCGACATCAATATGTTTTGTTCTTGAGTGCAACACGGGATTTTGAGTGATTGCAATGGCACTTGTGTTATCACACATGATTGGAATTTCTTTTTCTTCAACTTCATAGTCTCCAAATTCTTTGTCTCATCCATAGGACTTGCAACTTGTTTGCCGCTGACTATGTATTCTGCCTGTTGTAGAGGTGGCTATTGAGTTTTGCTTCTTGCTAAACCGGGAAATTAGTCTGTTTCCTAGCATTTGACATGTGCGAAGTGCTCTTCTTCCACTCTGCATCGGCATAGTCGAGCCAACGAATAGCCAATTAGCTTGAATCCACCTTCATTTGGATACCATAGGCCTACTTCTTGGCTTCCTTTCAAGTATCTCGATATTCTTTTAGGCTTTGTCATATGGCTCTCTTTTGGAGCAGATTGAAATCTTGCACATACACCTACAAAGGTGGTGATGTAAACTCTTCTTTGTGAGATAAGTGAGTGATCCAATAAGTGATCGTATCTTGTTTGATCTACGTGCTTGCCATCTGCATCCATGTCCATTTTGGTGATGTGTTCATTGGTATTTTTACTGAGAAGACCTCTTCCATACCAAACTTCTTCACTAAATCTACGGTATATTTTGTTTGACTTATGAAGGTTCCATCCTTGTTTGTTTGTTTTTGAAGTCCAGGAAAAATGTCGCCTCTCCCATCATGCTCATTTCAAATTTACTTTGCATGAGGTATGAAAATTTTTCACATAGCTCTTGGTTAGTGGATCCAAAAATGATGTCGTCCACATATATTTGAACAAGCAGTATACTCTTCTTGTCTTGAATTCTGAAAAGTGTTCTATCTACTTTTCCTTTTGTGAATCCATTTCGATTAGGAATTGTGACAGGGTATCATACCATGCTCTGGGTGCCTGTTTCAATCCATACAAGGCTTTCTTGAGTTTGTATACCTTGTCTCCAAGAGTCTTCGCTCAAATCCTGGAGGTTGTTCAACATACACTTCTTCTTCAATAAACCATTTAGGAATGCACTTTTTTACATCCATCCGATATACAATGAAATTCTTGTGAGTGATAGGCAAGAAACATCCTTATAGCTTCCAATCTTGCTACGAGGGGCAAATGTTTCATCAAAATCTATCCCTTCTTCTTGGCAATATCCTTTGGCTACTAGTCTTGCTTTATTTCTTACCCACAGCCTTCCTCGTTCATCTTATTTACGAATACCCATTTGGTTCCAATAACATTTTGATGTATGGGTCTTTGCACTAATTCCATACTTTATTTCTCTCAAACGATTGACTCTTTCTTGCATAGCTTGAATCAATGTGTGTCGTCCAATGCTTGTGACACATCTTTTGGCTCTATTTGCGAAATGAAGCATGTGAACATAGCTTCTTGTTGAGTTGGATCTTATTTTGACACCTTCTCTCATATCTCCAATGACAAGTTCTCGTGGATGGTCTCTCGGCCATCTCACATCGAGGTTGGAGTGAGTTAGTGGATTGATCGACTTGGTACCGTGTTCTTTGTGGTCGGCTCTCTAAGTGGTCACTTAGCCGCAAATTTTCCATTTGCTTTTGAGATTGACTATCTCATCTTCTTCAATTGATAATCCCTTGACTTGACTTCAAAGAGGGACTCTTACGTATGGTTGGATGATTCAACTTATCGGTGACTCTTCAATGTCTTCTCCATTTACATTTGGCTCATCGAATACCACATGAATGGATTCCTCTGTAACCATAGTTCTTTTGTTGAGTATGCACAGGCTCTCGCTTTCGGTGAGTATCAAGAAAGATACCTTCATCGACTTTAGCATCAAAAGCCTTTAGGTTGTTTTTGCCATTGTTGTGGATGAAGCATTTACATCCAAATATCACGAAATATGCAACATTTGGTTTTCTTCCATCCAGATCTCATAGGGAGTCTTTGTCATTTGTCCATTTATCATACATCCATTTTGGGTGTAGCAGTTTGTGTTGATTGCTTGACCCCAAAATCTTTTTGGTAACCTTGACTAACATGGTCATTCTTTCGCTTCTTTGAGGGTTCTGTTCCTTCTTTCTGCTTTGTGGAGTCCTTCTTGGCGATAGTTCATGACCAATACCATTCTCAATACATATCGAGTTATTATTCCATTGACAAACTCGAGTTCCTCTATCGATCTTATTTTGATAATGGTTTGACTCTTCTCATTTTGAATTCTCTTCATCGATTGTGGTAGTTTTTGTAGGGTTTCTTTCTTCTTGCACATGAATATTGTCCATGTATATCTTGAGTAGTCATCTACTACCACCAAGGTGTATTTCTTTCCACTTATCTTTGTTTGGTTCCATGGGCCAAATAGATCCATATGAAGCGGATGCAATATTCTTGTTGAGGATGGGCATGTCTTTTCTTTGAACGGCGACTTGATTTGTTTTCCCTTCGACATGCATCACATATACTCTCCTTCTTGTATAATCGAGTCCGGAAGTCCTTCTACAAGATGACTTCTTGCTAGCTTGTTAATTGTTTTGAAATTCGGGTGACTCGACTTTTTTGTGCCTGACTCAACTTGATTGTCTTTCTTTTTGCTAGATAGGCAGTCTTGGGTGTTGCGATTGACCAATCCACTACATACATATTCTTCTGTCTACTTCCTTGCAAAGACAACTTCATTTGATTCAATATCCTTGATTTGGCATACACCCATGTTGAATCCAACATTGTAGCCCTTGTCACAGAGTGATCGATACTCGATAAGTTGAAGTTGAGTCCTTCAACAAATGCAACATCTGTGATTTCTAATCCATTCCTCTTGATGGATCCAATGCCTCTTATTTCACCAGGAGCTTCATTTCCTCCAAATATGACTTTGGCTCCTTTGACTTCCTTGAATTTTGACAGATTTCTCTTATTTCTGTCATATGTCCGGAACGACCACTATCCATGTACCAGGTTCCTTGGCACTCACTGTTCCTTGAACCGCAATCAAGAAATTAAGTTTTAGGTACCCATACTTGTCAGGGGTGATGGGGTTAGAATTGTAAGATGATCCAACCAACCTATAGCCAAATGACTTGACTCTAAGGGGTTGCCATCTATCAGTGCCATAATCATAATTAATCCTGGCAAATTGCTTGGGGATTCTAGGTTCATACAAATCTCTTTTGTCAGTATGCTGCATATGTGTTTTAGCAATTGCCTTCCTTGGGTAATTGTGGTGTTTTTGAGTGTAGTGTCTAGGTACATATGTGCCGATGAAAGCTCTTGTGCTTTTGGAATGGCCTTTCTTGAGTTCTAGGCCTTTGCCATCTCGGGGCTTATATTCCATAAGTTTATCTTTGATAGTTCACATTGTTCCAATCGGCTTGGCTTGGATATTTTCTACCATTCCCATCATATGTATTTCTTTTATGGATTTTCCTGAATTTTTGGTAGCTCTGTTTTTTTTTACGAGTATTTTACATTTGGAGTTTCTTTGAGGACTTGGTGAATTTCTTCTCATGCCCTTCCAAAGACACTCAACTCGGTCGTTTTTCCTTTTCCTTTGTAACCAAGGCCAGTTTGCTTAGTATTGTGCTTTGGAGTGAAAGTGTGTGCAATATTTAGAGTTTTGGATTTTTCAGACTCTTCATGACTTGAAGATCCTTTTTCCAAAATTACTCTTGAGGTTTGACATGGCACAAAGGAATTAAATCCTAAGCTGTCTTGTCTCCACATTCTCTTTGACTCATAATAAGATCATCCAATGATTTAGATGCCTTAGTGAATGAGGCAATAACATTTTTGAGGTCATTCTCCCTCTTTTCTATAGCAGCAATTTCTGCTACTAATTTAGCATTTTCAGCCCTTAAACTTTCATTTTCAACAGCTATTTGACTTAGAGTACTCAGCTCCTTAGTCAGCTTTGAGTTTTGACCTTTAAGTAGGCTGTTTTCCTCATTCAATAGTGTGTGTGAGGATTTAATGTGCTCAAAATCTTTCATCATTTTGCCTAATGAATCATAAAGATCGTAGGTGATGAAGTGTGTGTGTCACATCACTATCACTAGTGTCCGAGCTTGTTGAATTAGATTGTACCTCATCTTCTTGATCTTGTTCTTTGGCCATTAAGCGGATCGGGGCTTCTTCTTCGAGTCACTCGAGTAGTCGCCTTTGCTCTCTGAATCATTGTCTCTCTTGACTTGGCTGTCTCGGCAGTCTCTGCAGCCATCATTGCCTTTTTCTTTTCTTGTCTTCTTTCTCTCAAGACCTTTCTTTCTTCTTCATTCATGTACTTGTTGACTACAGGATATGAGCAAATCAATGGCATAGTGACCTGGTTGTCTACAATTCCAACATAGATATTGAGCCTTTTGATCACTCTTTCTACTCTTGAGTTGTCAGCCCTTTGATACTCAACTTGTTGAAGATCATTCTCTTGGTTGGCCTATCATCCCTTGATTTGGAGGAGCCGAGTGTCTTCGGAAGATTCACCCTTTCCTCTCTTGTAGTTCTTGTTAAAGAACTTGTTAAATCTTTTAACCATCGGGCTATTTCTTCGGGTCAATTGCCTCTTTGACCTCGCTCTCTTCCCATCTTTGACAATTAGAGCAGTTGTTTTGGGTACAAATTGTCTCTTCCTGGTCTTTTTTCTTCTCGGCTCAAACTCATAGGCTTTGAGGTCCGAGAATAGTTCATGGTTGGATGTCTTTGATAGGTCCATGGAATGTCTCGGTGCCATGACCTTCATTTCCCATTTTTGAAGACTTTTAGGATCTTCATACACATTTCTTCTGTGTATATTCCTTTCCAAGTGTAGACGGACTCATTTGTGATTTTCGTAAACCGAGCGTCTAGTTGATCCAGATTCTCTCCCGAGATCATCTTGAAATTTTCAAACTTCGCATGACCACTGATAATTTGTTTTCTTTGATTTGCTGCGAGCCTTCACAAATCAATGTCAGCTTGTCCCATTTCTTTAGCCGTTTTGCATGATTTGACTTTGTTGAACATGGCTTTGTCCAAGGTTTTGTAGAGGATGTCCTTGGCTACATTATCCAGGTTGTATCTTTTTGTCATCATTTGTCCACTCGGTTCTTGGTTTTTCAACCATGGTGGTCTAGAGCAACATCTTTCTTCTCCTTCACTGCAACTCTTCGTGACAAATTTGTGTTCACTTTTAATATTTGTAGAGGCCCATCTTCTATTACTATCCACATCTCATCATGTAATCTTTGATAGATGAGCTGCATACGAATTTTCCAATCATCAAATTCTTCAATAGTGAACATAGGGATGCGTGTCAAATTTGCTTCCATGATAATGATTTTTAATAAAAAGAGTTTTGAAAGTTTAAGTACTAAAGCGAGACTTTGAAAAGTTTGGAGATCTAGTTGATGCGGAGGGTTCAATGAACCAACCGCTCCGATACCACTGTAGGTCCCAAGGGGTGTAAGTGTAAGGTTTAGAAGGGGGGGTTGAATAAACCTTACCAAATTTTCGATTTAGTCCTTTTAAATCTACGAGTTAATTCTACACACAGTTTGTGTCCTTGATGGACAATCGAATTAGTCACTCAAGTAGAGTTAATCTCTCAACAGACTCAATTGAGTACATTGATGGAGTAACTCACCATTGGCTACAATTTAACTCATTTTGTGGTTTTATTTTTATTGGAAGACTTAACACCCTTAAGTTTGATTAAGCAAGATATTAGAGCTTGATTTAGTACTTGTAAATTATCAAATGGATAGCAAATTTATCAGATATAAGCGAGTTAAAAGTGCAGGAATTTAAATCTTTGAAATGTAAATGACACAAGAAAGTTTTTATAGAGGTTCGAAGATGGGGTAATTCTTCTACTCCTCTCTTCTCCAACTCCGGAGGAATCCACTAAGTAATGATCAGTTTACAAAGTGGTAACCGTCCGGATACAAGTCTTGATCACAAACGGCCCGACTTGATCCTTTGGGACTCGATCACCGAGACGCCTTGATCACTCACCGGCTTCTCGTGACGACTCGGCTTCTTCACAGGGCAACCGCTTTACACTGACTCACTTGCTCAAGCTCTTTGGATTTGATCACGAAGCCCTCCAAATGCTTAAGACTTAGTTCAACTTTGAACTTTTCTACAATCCTTCCGGAAAGTAGACCCCTTGTTTTCAAAGGTTTCCTCTTCAATCGGTTGAAGTTCTCTTTCCTTCACGGGTAAGTGTTGGATTGATGTACTTCAAAATGTAGGCTTGAGGATTGAGATTGTTTGATTTTTCTAATGTGCTTGTATATCTCACGTATGTGTCATTGATGCATATCGTTTCTCAAACAAACTCCTCGGCCTTTTATAGTGAACTTTCAAAAATTTGCCCGTTGAAGAGATAGGCTTATTTTTGAAAGTCACTTTGCGTCGTTGGCTTGCAGTTCTTGGAATTCTTTGTTTCCTCGTATGAATTGTTGTTTCACCTTTTCGGAGTTTCGACACGGTGTAGTGCTTCCCATTGGTTCATTCCTTTTGCACGCTTTTGGGGTGAGCACTCCAAGAAAGGTGGTATGGAGATATTACTTGTTTAAGTAAATCTCTTGATTTCTCGTGCAACGGTTCTTTTCTGATTATCTCGACTGACCGCATTTCCTTGCTTTCCCAGGTGACTTAGAGTCGCCTTCCAATCATGGATGACTCTTGTCACTTCAACTTGAGACTTGGCTTTTCTTGAGTTGACTTGACCGATGCTCCACTCACCGCTTCTTCAAAAGAGAGTTCCGTCTACTCTTCTTTGCCATACTCATTGTCTCAAAGCGAGTCTTCCTTCCAGTCTTGATTGTCTTCTTGCATGTTAGGGTTTGTTTTGTCTTCAGCTTGGCAGCACTTATTCATTACAATGCATTTTACAACAAGAATTGGGGTGCCAACTTTCTATTCTAAGTTTTACATGGCATTCATCAAAATCTAAACAATAAAATTCCTAACAACTCCCAACAGAAAATACTCTGTGAAAGCTAAATAGAGCTACCAAATGCCCCAGAGATTTCAGCAAAGAAATTCATATGAGGGGAATGGTAGAAACTATCCAAACCAAGATGATTGGAATAATAAAGTGAAATATCAGCAAAGACCTATGAGATACAAGCCAAAATGGCAAAGACCTCAACCTCAGCAAAGGCCATTCCCAAGGCAAAAGAGCTATTATCAGCACACTTATGCACATAGGCACAACACCCATCAAGCACAAAAATTCCACTATTATCCTAAGAAAGCAAATGCTCACACATACACAAGTATACAGACAAAAGAGACAGTTGTATGATCCTAAAACCCCCAAGAAATTTGCTAATGTGCATTATGATTATGGAACTGATAGATGGCAACCTCTTAGAGTCAGATCATCTGGTTATAGGTTGGTTGGAGCATCTTATAGCACTAACCCACCAGGACCGAGGCAAGTATGGGTACCTAAAAATTAATTTCCTTGATTGAAGGTTCAAGGAATAGCTGAGTGTCAAGGAACATGGTACATAGATAGTGGATGTTCCAGACATATGACAGGGAACACGAGAAATCTGTCAAAATTCAAGGAGATCAAAGGTGCAAAAGTCATATTTGGAGGAAATAAAGCTCCGGGGGAAATCAAAGGTACAAGATCCATAAAGAAGAATGGTTTGGAGATCACAAATGTTGCATATGTTGAAGGTCTCAATTTCAGTCTGCTAAACATCAACCAACTAAGTGACAAAGGCTACAATATGGGATTCAAATTGGGAATATGTCAGATCAAGGATGCTAAATCAAATGAAATAGTGTTGCAAGGAACAAGACAAAAGAATATGTATGTAGTGGATTGGTCAACTGCTACATTAAGCACATGTTTGCTAGCCAAGAGTACAACCGAATCCAGTTGGTTGTGGCACAAGAAGCTGAGTCACCTAAACTTCAAGACAATCAACAAGCTTGCAAGGAGTCGTGGTAGGATTGCTTGACTCAGTATACAAGAAAGAAAGTATATGTGATGCATGCCATATGGGAAAGCAAATCAAATCATCATTCAAGGATAAGCCAAGTCCTTCTTCAACAAGGATATAACATCTGTTGCATATGGACTTATTTGGTCTTGTTGATCCAGCTAGCATCAATGGAAAGAAATACACCTTAGTGGTGGTGGATGATTACTCAAGATATACATGGACAATTTTCATGTGTATAACGAAGGAAACACTACATAGATTCCCTCAGCTGATGAGAAGAGTTCAAAATGAGAAGAGTCAAACCATTATAAAGATAAGATCTGATAGGCGAACTGAGTTTGTCAATGGGATTATAACTCAGTTTTGTGTTGAAAATGGTAGTGCTCATGAGTTGTCAGCTGCTAGAACTTCATAACAGAATGGAGTAGCTGAAAGAAGGAACAGAACTCTCAAGGAAGCTGCTAGGACAATGTTAGCTGAAGTTGGATTGCCTAAGAGATTTTGGGCTGAAGCCATAAATATTGCATGCTATACTCGTAATAGATGCATGATCAACAGACAATTGACTAAGACTCTCTATGAGATTTGGATAGGGAGAAAGCCAAATGTTGGATATTTTAAGAGATTTGGATGTAAGTGTTTCATCCACAACAATGGCAAGGATAATTTGAAGGCTTTTGATGCTAAAACTAGTGAAGGTATCTTTTTGGGATACTCAGCTGAGAGTAAAGACTATAGAGTGCTAAACAAGAGGACTATGGTTACAGAAGAGTCTATCCATGTGGTGTTTGATGAGCCAAATGTAAATAGAAAAGATATTGATGAATTAGCTGATAAGCAGGATCAACCAACTATGCAGAAGAGTCCTTATGTTGATGCAGATGTGAGAGAGCACAACCCTGAAGATGATGAGATAGTTGAATCTCAAAGACAGCTAGAAGGTCTGCAGCTAAATGATGATGAAGAAGCTGTTTAAGACAACTAAGCTGCAAGACGGTTGAATCTAGCAGACTTACTCCAACCAGATGTGAGATGGCTGAGAGACCATCCACCTGAGTTAATCATTGGAGATGTAAGAGATGGTATAAGAATCAGATCCATAGCACAACATGAAGCTATGTTCACTTGTTTCATTTCCCAAATAGAGCCTAAAGATGTGTCTCAAGCATTGGATGACACACATTGGATTCAGGCTATGCAAGAAGAGCTGAATCTGTTTGAGAGAAACAAAGTATGGGAATTAGTTCAAAGGCCAACCCACCAAAATGTTATTGGTACTAAGTGGGTATTCAGGAACAAGATGAATGAGAAAGGATCCGTTGTCAAAAATAAAGCAAGATTGGTAGCCAAAGGGTATTGCCAAGAGGAAGGTATAGATTTTGATGAAATCTTTGCTCATGTTGCAAGATTGGAAGCAATAAGGATGTTTCTTCCTTATACTGCATACAAGAACTTCACTGTATATCAAATAGATGTGAAGAGCGCATTTCTGAATGGGCAGTTAGAGAGGAAGAAGTCTATGTTGAACAACCTCCAGGTTTTGAGCAGAAAACTATTGGAGATGAGGTCTACAAGCTCAAAAAGGCATTGTATGGATTGAAACAAGCACCAAGAGCATGGTATGACACATTGTCTCCGTTTCTAATTGACAATGGATTCACAAAAGGAAGAGTTGACAGAACACTCTTCAGGATTCAAGATGGGAGTATATATGAATGTGTTTCCAAGTCCAATTTCCAGTTTCTAGTGTTGGAAACTAAATTTTCAAACTTTATTGGTTTTTGTGTGAGAATTGAGAATATGTTTGGTTTGTTGTCTGAATTTCTGTTTAGAAATGAAAACATGTTTGGTTATAATATTTTTGACATAGATTTGCATGATTGTAGTGTATTTTTGACATCGATTTGGGTGATTGTAGTGTATTTTCACATAGATTTGCATGATTGGAGTGAAAACTTGTTTGGTTGTATTTTCAAAAGAATCTTTCCATAAAAAATGAAAACTGAGAATGACTTTATTTCTATTGAGAATTTCTTAAACAAACATAAATTCATTTTCTGGAATAGTTGGGAATTGGAAAATGCCATTTGAAAACAATTCCATACATACCCTTGTTCAAATATATGTGGAAGATATCATCTTTGGAACCACAAACAAAGAACTGTGTGATAAGTTCTCAAACCTCATGAACGGAAGTTTGAAATGAGCATGATGGGAGAGCTGACTTTCTTCTTAGGACTTCAAGTCAAACAATTGAAGGATGGAACCTTCATAAGTCAAACCAAATATACCATAGATTTAATGAAGAAATTTGGTATGTAAGAAAAGTCATTAGTGAAGATTCGTATGAACAATTCAATCAAGATGGATATGGATGCAGATAGTAAAACTGTTGATCAAACTAGGTATAGAGCCCTTATTAGATCATTGCTCTATTTAACAGCAAACATGCTAGACAGAACCTTTGCAGTAGGTGTATGTGCTAGATTTCAATCTGCACCAAAAGAGAGTCACATGACTGCAGCTAAGAGAATCCTTAGGTATTTGAAGGGATTCCAAGAAGTTGGCTTATGGTATCCAAAGGAAGGAGGCTTAAAGCTAGTGGGTTACTCAGACTCAGACTATGCTAGATGTAGAGTGGACAGAAAAAGCACTTCAGGTACTTGTCAAATGCTTGAAAATAGATTGGTTTCTTGGTTTAGCAAGAAACAAAATTCAATTACTACATCCACAACTGAAGAAGTGTACATAGCTGCGAGCAGCTGTTGTGCCCAAGTTCTCTGGATGAGACAACAACTGAGAGACTATGGCATAGAAGAAAGAGAAATTCCATATATGTGTGATAATATTAGTGCTATTGCAGTCACTCAAAATCCAGTATTGCACTCAAGAACAAAGCACATTGATGTCAAATATCATTTTATAAGAGGTCATGTGAAAAGAAAGACATCACCTTGGAATATATCTCAAATAAGTAGTTAGCTGACATATTCACTAAACCTCTATGCGAATCGAGATTTGAAAAGCTTAATAATGAGCTAGGATTAATTGAGTTGAGTTAGGACACTCAGAAGACTCAATCAGCAGAGACAAAAGAAGAGATAAAGAAAAATAAGCAAGTTTCACATTTTAGCCAAGTGAAACAACCAAGACGGAAAATCAGTTGTATCGAGTTAGCTGACAGCTGAGTAAACTCATGAGAAGAGAGAAGCAGAGTTAAGTCACTTTTGGAAGTTAGCTGAGTTATTTATGAGCTAAGTGACAAAATGCAGTCATTTTCTGCAAGCGGGAATATTTTTAATGAAGTTGGAGAAGAGTGTATTAGAGGAATTACCCCATCCTCGAACCACTATAAAATTTGCTTGTGTCATTTACTTACAACACTTTACGTTCTTGCATACTTTTATAATTGTTGTTGTTAAATTGTCAAGCCACCTGATAATAACATTGCTAAAAACAAGTGTTAAAAAAACGTGCTTAAAATTAACAAGGGTGTTAAGTCTTCCGATGTATAAAACCAAATCAACTGAAAAGTTAAGTGTTAGCTGAAGCAGCTAAGTATACTATCAACAGCTCAGTCGAGTCTGTTGAGTGGGTAACTTTGCTGAAGTAAGCCAACCTAGCTGTCCCCTAAGGACTTAGCTGATTTGAGTCAACGCTGTTAAAATATTTTAAAAGGACTAAAAAGTAAAATTTGGTAAGGTTTATTCAACCCTCTCCCCTTTCTAAACCTTACACTGCACCTCTTGGGACCTATAAGTGATATCAGAGTGGTTGGTTCATTGAGCCTTCCGCACTAGTTATTGAACTAGATCTCAATCTTTTCAAAAAGATTTAACACTTGTGTTTTCAAAGTCTTTCATCTCAAAGCAAAGTTATTATCATGGAAGCCAATCTAACTCGTATTCCTATCCACCAGTCAACAAATACAGAAATGAAGAGGATAGAAGAGTCTTCAAAGAGATGAGACAAGAAAAGAAGAAAGCCATGTTGGCTGCTGAGACTGCTGAACCAGCTAAGTGCAAAGAAGCCTTGATCTGTCTCATGGCCAAAGAACAAGATCAAGAATATGAGGTATGCTCTAAATCATCTCATTCTGATTCAAGTGATAATGATAGTAACACAAACACTTCCTCACCCACTGATCTTTATGATTCATTAGGAAAAATGATGAAAGACTATGAACACATTAAAACCTCACACACACATTTAAATATGGAAAACAACCAGCTAAAATAAAAAAACTCATAGCTGACTAAAGAGTTGAGTACTCTAAGTAAATATCTTATGAGAATACAAAGTTGAAGGCTGAAAATGCCAAGATCCAAGCAGAGTTAGCAGCTACTGAAAAGAGAGAGAAATATCTTACATATGTGATTGCCTTATTTACAAAGGCATCCAAATCATTGGATGAACTAATAATGATCCAAAAAGAGTGCGGAGACAAGACAAGCATATGATTCAATTCCTTTGTGCATGCTCAAGCTCCTAGAGTGATTTTGGAGAAAGGATCCTCAAGCAATGAGGGAGTCCAAAAACCCAAAAACACCATATATTGCACCAACACCCACACTAAAACACAATCACAATCATATTGGCCTTGGATATATGGGCAAAGGAAAGAAGCCAGTAGAGTATGCTGAAAGGACACCTGAAAAGAAATTTAGAAAAGTCCATCAGCAAACTCCAAACAAAAAATACTTTGTGAAAGCTAAAAAGAGCTACCAAAAACCCCAGAGATTTCAGCAAAGAAATACATATGATGGAAATAGTAGAAACTATCCAAACCAAGATGATTGGAACAACCAAGTAAGCAAAGACCTATGCGATACAAGCCAAAATGGCAAAGACCTCAACCTCAGCAAAGGTCATTCCCAAGGCAAAAGAGATATTATCATCACACTTATGCACATAGGCACAACATCCATCAAGCACAAAAATTCCACTATTACCCCAAGAAAGCAAATGCTCAAAGAGATACACAGGCATACAGACAAAAGAGACTGTTGTATAATCCTAAAACCTCCAAGCAATTTTCTAATGTGCACTATGATTATGGAACTGATAGATGGTGACCTCTTAGAGTCAGATCATCTGGTTGTAGGTTGATTGGAACATCTTATAGCATTAACCCCCAAGACCCAGACAAGTATGGGTACCTAAAAACTAATTTCCTTGACTTGCAGGTTCAAGGAATAGTTGAGTGCCAAGAAACCTGGTACATGGATAGTGGTTGTTCCAGACATATGACATGGAACAAGAAAAATCTGTCAAAGTTCAAGGAAATCAAAGGTGCAAAAGTCATATTTGGAGGAAATGAAGATCTAAGAGATCAAAGGCACAAGATCCATAAAGAAGGATGGTCTGGAGATCACAGATGTTGCATATGTTTAAGGAGATCACATATGTTGCATATGTTGAAGGTCTCAATTTCAATCTATTAAGCATCAACCAACTCTGTGAAAAAAGGCTATAATATGGGATTCAATATGGGAGTTTTTCAAATCAAATGAAATTGTGCTACAAGGAACAATGCAAAAAAACATGTATCTAGTGCATTGGTCAATTGCTACACGAAACACATGTCTACTAGCAAAGAGTACAGCCGAATCAAGTTGGTTGTGGCACAAGAAGCTGAGTCATCTGAACTTCAAGATAATCAACAAGCTTGCAAGGAGTCATCTTGTGGAAGGATTGTCTGACTCAGTATACAAGAAAGAAAGCATTTGTGATGCATGCCACATGGGAAAGCAAATCAAGTCATCCCTCAAGGATAAGCCAAGTCCTTCTTCAACAAGGATACTACATTTATTGCATATGGACTTATTTGGTCCTGTTGAGCCAGCTAGCATCAATGGAAAGAAATACACCTTAGTGGTGGTGTATCATTATTCAAGATATACATGGACAATTTTCACGTGTAAAAAGAAGGAAACACTGCAGAAATTACATCAACTGATGAGAAGAGTTCAAAAGGAGAAGAGTTAAACCATTATAAAGATAAGATCTGACAGGGGAACTGAGTTTGTCAATGGTATTATAACTTAGTATTGTATTGAAAATGGTATTGCTCATGAGTTGTCAGCTGCTAGAACTTCACAGCAGAATGGAGTAGCTGAAAGAAGGAACAGAACTCTCAAGGAAGCTGCTAGGACAATGTTAGCTGAAGTTAGATTGCCTAAGAGATTTTGGGCTGAAGCTATAAATACTTCATGTTATACTCGTAATAGATGCATGATCAACAGACAATTGACTAAGACTCTCTATGAGATTTGGAAAGGGAGAAAGGCAAATGTTGGATATTTCAAGATATTTGGATGTAAGTGTTTCATCCACAACAATGGCAAGGAAAACTTGAAGGTTTTTTGATGCTAAAGCTGATGAAGGTATCTTTCTGGGATACTCAGCTGAAAGTAAAGCTTATAGAGTGCTAAACAAGAGGACTATGGTCACAGAAGAGTCTATTCATGTGGTGTTTGATGAGCCAAATATAAATGGAGAAGACATAGATGAGTTAGATGAGAAGAAAAATTAGCCAACTATGTAGAAGAGTCCTTATGTTGATGCTGATGTGAGAGCACCCAATCCTGAAGAAGATGAGATAGTTGAATCTTAAAGACGGTTGGAAGGTCTACATCTGAATGATGATAAAGAAGATGTTCAAGACAACTTAGCTGCAAGACGACTGAATCCAACAGACTTACTCCAACCAGATGTGAGATGGCTGAGAGACCATCCACCTGAGTTAATCATTAGAGATGTTAGGGATGGCATAAGAACCAGATCCAGAGCTCAACATGAAGCCATGTTTACTTGTTTTATTTCCTAAATAGAGCTTAAATATGTATCTCAAACCTTGGATGACACACATTGGATTCAGGCTATGCAAGAAGAGTTGAATTAGTTTGAAAGAAACAAATTATGGGAATTATTTCAAAGGCCTACTCACCAAAATGTCATTGGTACTAAGTGGGTATTCAGAAACAAGATGAATGAGGAAGGATCTGAAGTTAGAAACAAAGCAAGATTGGTAGCCAAAGGGTATTACCAAGAGGAAGGAATAGATTTTGATGAAGCATTTGCTCCTCGTGCTCGATTGGAAGCAATAAGGATGTTTCTTGTTTATGTTGCACACAAGAACTTCTCTGTATATCAAATGGATGTGAAAAATGCATTTCTAAATGGGCTTTTAGAAGAAGAAGTCTATGTTGAACAACCTCCAGGTTTTGAGCAGAAAACTATTAGAGACAAAGTCTACAAGCTCAAGAAAGCATTGTGTAGACTGAAACAAGCACCAAGAGCATGATATGACACATTGTCACAATTTCTAATTGACAATGGATTCACCAAAGGAAAAGTTGATAGAACACTCAATGCTTGTTCAAGATGGAGAAAGTATATTGCTTGTTCAAATTTATATGGATGATATCATCTTTGGATCTACAAACAAAGAGTTTTGTGATAAGTTCTCAAACCTCAATGCAAGGGAAGTTTGAAATGAGCATGATGGAAGAGCTGACTTTCTTATTAGGACTTCAAGTGAAACAAATTAAAGATGGAACCTTCATAAGCCAAACCAAGTATACTAGAGATTTAATGAAGAAATTTGGTATGGCAGAGAAGTCATCGAGAAAGATTCCAATGAATACTTCAATTAAGATGGATATGGATGCAGATGGCAAAGTTGTTGATCAAACTAGATATAGAGCCCTCATTTGAAAGGATGCCAAGAAGTTGGCTTATGGTATCCAAAGGATGGAGGATTCAAGCTGGTAGGCTACTCAGACTCAGACTATGTTGAATGTAGAGTGGACAGAAAAATTACTTCAGGTACTTGTCAAATGCTTGGAAACAGATTGGTTTCTTGGTTCAACAAGAAGCACAATTCAATAGCTACATCCACAGCTAAAGCAGAGTACTTAGTTGCGGGCAACTGTTGTGCCCAAGTTCTCTGGATGAGACAACAACTGAGAGACTATGATATTGAAGAAAAAGAAATTCTAATTATGTGTGATAATATAAATGCTATTGCAATTACTCAGAATCCAGTATTGCATTCAAGAACAAAACACATTGATGTCAGATATCACTTTATAAGAGATCATGTTGAAAAGAAAGACGTCAATTTGGAATACATCTCAACTGATAAGCAGTTATCTGATATATTCAGAAGCCTCAATGTGAATCAAAATTTGAGAATCTAGGATTAATAGAGCTCAGTTAGAAGATTCAGGAGACTCGATGGACAGAGGCTAAGAAGAGAGAAATTAAAATTAGCAAGTTTCATTTTCCAGCCAAGTGAAACAGCCAAGATGAGAAATCAATTGTATCGAGTTAGCTGACAGATGAGTGATCTTATATGAAAAGAGAAGCAGAGTTAAGTCATTTTTGGATGATAGCTGAGTTATTTATGAGCTAAGTGACAAAATGCAGTCGTTTTCTGTGATCGGGAATATTTTTGGGCATTACATCAGCGTATGTCAGAACAAAAGTTGCACACATTTAGCCTATGATTGGATATAAATGCTGCTGCATTTAATGTGGTTTCAAAGGTTAAATCATGACCGTTGAATTTGATCAAACTTTTCAAATTCTAAAAACCATCGTCTCACGTCCCATAAAAACCAAACCCATTTTCTCTTTCCTCACAATACTCTGGCTTCAGCAAGCAAATGCAAGTTTTTTCTCTGCAAAGTTCTAAAACCCTAGTTCTTCAAGAAATATTTTTCATTTATTCAACCGGTAATTTTTCAAGAAAATGGATGACTCATACGACTTTGTTAAATTGTCAAAGAAAATCCACTCTGGATCGACTATGGATTTCTAGGGTATGCTGAAATAGGAAGCTGATAAGGCCCTAGTTCAAAAGATCGCTGAGAAGATAGAGAAGTCTGGTCTGAAGGGCTTTCTCACGATGGAGTTCTCTCATACTTACTCTGAAGAAGTAGCCATGTTCTACGTGAATGCGGAAGTTCACGATGGCGAGATTCGATCATCTGTCCACAACCAGGACATCAAAATCAATGTTGCGGACCTAATTGAGTACTGCAACCTGCCTTCAGAAGGGCTGAAGGAAATAACTTAGAGAGATGTTAACTTAGTTGCTGCTTGGAAGGAGATTGCCAAGCTTGAGTCAGCTGCGAAGGCTATTTACACAGCTAAGAAGTCCCTGATCAAAGATGATTACCATAGGTTGATGGGCATCGTGTCCAAGTGCATCGACATGAAGTTCGGCAGCTTTAATCAGCTATCTCAAACTAAGCTGATCGCGATGGCTAATATCATGGAGGAGAAAAAGGTCAACTAGGCTGAGTTTGTTTTCAGCCGCATATGCCAGGATATACTTAACAAGACCATTACTGATGGTGGTCTGTTTGGAGGCTCCTTGGGATATGGCCTGGTGATTGGTCATCTCATGGAGGTAAAGGAGATTTCCTTGAGGCATGGAAAGCCTTTCCATGTCAACATGAAGATGTTCAAGGCTAATATTTCTAGCGCTCAGCCGCAAGCGCTTGCACGAAGAGCTGACACTAGCGAGAGTGAATCAGTTGATCCAGTTCCGGAAGACACATCTACAATTGCCCCATCTTCTTCTCCTAAGCCAACTCAGAAGAAGAGAGTTGCTTTACTAAGAAAGCTCCCGCCCTATTACCCCAAGAAATCCCAGCAGCCAAGTCCACCCAAGCTCCTGCCCCTGCAGCCGAGCCACAAGTCGCACCTGCCTATGCAGCCAAGACCAAGAAGACTACATCTGCACCTTCTCCGGTCATGAAGAAGAAACGCTCAGCTGTGCCTCGCAAGCAAGTTGTAGCAAAGAAGATAAAGATGGTGGAGCCAGAAGCCACCGAAGAAGCTGAAGAGGAAAAAATTCCTATTGTTAAGACTAAAAGAAGAAGACTACTTAAGAAATCCAAGTTGGAAAAAGTTGAGTCTAGCACTCAGCCTGCACAAGAGACTGTTGAAGTACAAGAAGAGCAGTCGAAGGAAGTTACTGGTAGTGAAGTAGTCACCACAGAGGTGGAGAAGACTGTTGATATAGATTAGCAAACTGTTGAAGACCCAAATGTTTAAAAGATAGCTGCGGAGAAACTTGGAGCCGAGACAGCTGAGAGCACTGAAGAAACAGTTGTTCTGTCCCCTCAGACGGATGCTAGAGAACCTAAGGAGGAACATGCTCTGCTCACTACAATTCAAGAAGGAGAGGATGATGATGTGGTGATGTTGTCTCCAATTTGTCCTGATATCTAAGAGAGATTGAGGGTATGGATAAATTGGAAGCTGAGTTACTCAAGGTACCAATTTCAGAGCCCGGAATTTATTGAAGAAGAGGATGAGCTCATGAGTTTCTTGGGTGACAGAGCCATTAGCTCTGCCCTTGATCACGACTTCTGCAAGACCATCCTTTATCAAATGAGGAATGAAGAGAAACAAAGGGCCTTCGAGAAAGCTAAGGCCATTGAAGAGTCAAAGAAGCCCCACACTTGTCCTTTCTCCAATGTACCTAAATTTGCCATGGATTCGACTGACAGCAGCGATAGTGACATTGAGGAGATAGACCCTACTATAGCAGCCGAGAAAGCAGAGTTCAGGCAAGCTATCAAAGAGTCAAAAGAGATGCACGAGCAGTAGTTACAAGAGGGTCCAGAATATTCTTCTCGAATCTCTCGTAGCCTTGATATCATGAATGTGGTACGAACCATTGATGCCACCACATCACCAATGCACTATGAAGATGGCACCAGGAAAATTGGCGATGAAGCTAAGAAAGGTCTAGAAGCAGGCACCTTAGCCAAGCCAACTCCTGCAGAAGGTGTTGAGACACCTGCCCACACAACTGATCACTCAAAAGGAATCACAGTCGAGTCTCCAGTGCTGAGTAACCCCACTACTCACGACTCAGCTGGTGTGCCATATGATGTTGTGGGAGTCCAATCACTTATGAAGATTGGAGGCGAAGGAGAGAATCAAAATGTTCAGTAGAGTGAAGTTAACGATGCTCGGGCAGTTGGCTGTCTGGTGAGACTTCATTTGCACCGCAAGCCAATGATAATATTTCTTGAAGCGACTAAAACCTGAGATGGAAGCGAGGCCATGGGAGTTGAAACTCTGACGGATGCCATTGAAGACCCCAAAACAGCTCAACTTGCTGAAGGGATAAATGTCCAAGACTGCTGCGGTTGAGACTGCACACAGGGATGACCAAAGCCCATCAACGATTGAGACTGATGAGGGTACATAAGGCCTAGAGGAGGTTGAGACTTCCCTGGGTAAGAAGACTATTGAAAATGAGCCTACTACTCCTTTAGAGGTCGCTGAAGAAGAAGAAGAGATCAGCGCCCTTCATGGTTCGTAGGAAAATATTGATACTGAATTCCTGGAGTCAGACGACGAAGCTGAGTCCACACCTATTGATACATCCAATAAGGATAAATCTGATGAGGATGCTCAGGCCTCTTGGAATCAAGCCAGTGACAAAGTTGCTCCGATGAGATTCATATTGGTTGATGGGCCATCCCCAATGTCACCATCACACTCTAATGAAGCTGATAAGTTAGCTTAGGAACATACAACTCAAAAGGAAGCCACAACTAATACCAAGGAAGCTATTAAGACATCTGAGGATCAGTCAGCTCAGCAGGCTAACATAGTTGTTCAAGATGCCGAAGAAGCTAAAATAGTTGAGATACGTAGAGCTAAAATAGCTCAAGATGTTGGCATCTCTATTTTTCCTGACGAACTTTTTGCAGAATATTTTCCGTTCAATGCCCAAATTCCTTTCGAAGCCGAATCAGCTGCAGAACAAGCCAGATACAACGTCCAAGTATCCCCAGAAGAACTCCAAGCTCCAAGTGAAACTTCAATAGTGCCTATTGGTTTCGATTTTGATGCACTATGACTAGAAGATCAGTCCGCTGAGACAACTGAGTTCAGGAAAGCCTTTAAAGCCATATGTGCTGAGATAGAGAAGATGGAGAATGGCTTTGCATCATTGGACCAGAGGCTTGATAACAAAGATGCCACAATCACTGGAGATATCAGAGGGACAGTACTGCATATTCGAGAATGGGTTGGAAAAGTGAAGGTTTTATGGCGTGAGCAAGTCACCTACTTCAAGTCTTTATTCGCAAAGATGGTGATTTGGAGCTCCGACAACCTCAAGTTTCAGCAGAGGTAAAGGGACCACATATTCAGGATGGATGAGTCACACAAGTTTGATATGGAGTTACTCAAGCTGCAGCATAAGAATGAAATTGCAAGAATGGAGGCCAACGTTGAACAACAGATTAAGGTCCTCCAGACAGAAATGAAGCTGATGGCAGCTGAGTCCAAGGCTCTGAGATCGGAATTCAGAGCAGCTTACTCCAAGACCCATGACAAACATGACTCCACGAATAATCAGCTATATTTTCTCCCGAGTGGTATGTTCCTTGGCTTAGCCCTACCCCTTGGTGATAATGCCAAAAAGGGGGAAGATGAAGTTATGAAGGAATTAAAGGAAGGGCAATGGAGTGATAAGGAGAGAAGTAAATTAAAGGGGAAACAAGAAAGTGGGAAGGAAATTCTGTGAAGAAACCCCCGTTGAAAGTTATGTTTGCTAAGACCCCGTAACAAGGAGATGTAATAGCCTCAATCCTCAACAGACTACCGAAAGAGCTGACAGTTGAAGAGAAAACTGAAATGGCAGTTAAGGAGTCGAGAAAGGCCATGGAAGCTGAATTTGAAAAGGTAGCTGAGAAGAACTCCGAGCACATTAAGGATAACAAAGCAAGATTTGATGGCCCCCCAGCTAGATTACTGAAGGATTCCCCAGCAATAAAACCCCAAGAGAAATCACGATACCTGATGCTGGATCTAAACCAAGATCATTAGAGGAGTTTCAAACTCTAGAAGCTGAAGGTTATTTAAAGAATATGACTCTACTGCAGGCGTGGGACTTGTACTTGGAAAAAGGTCTTGAACTGTGCAGATCAGCTGAAAAGCAGCAGAGTTCCAGTAGTCACTCAGCTGGAAAGGCACCCGTACAGTACACTCCCAGAGGAGGAGCTGAGTCAGTTAAAGGAAGGGGAAGGTTTGGAAGTGGTGGAAGAGGCAGAGGCACTCTACCACAACCAAGACCTAAAGATACAAGATTCATTGATCCACATAAGAAAGAGATCAATTATTGGGTTGGGTACGACCATCTTGCTAACCTTGAAGTGAAGCACAAGAACGAGGAGGCAATAAGAAGGCAAGAGGCTGAGAATGAAAGAGTCATGAGAAAATGGAAAGAAAGGCAGCGAAGGGAAGACCCTGCTGCTAAGCGCGCTTATGAAAGAAAGAAGAAAGGTGAAGAAGAAAGGAAGATAAGAAGATCTGAGAAAGACAGAAGGAGAGCTGAAGATGGAGAGAGGAGAAGGAAACAGTTGAGGCGTTGAAGACGGTTGTAACCCCTTCAATATATTTTACTTAATTGTAAATACAAGTTTTGTAAGTTTTTCTTGTAACATCATCTTTCCTATTTTGCTCTGATACCTTATGTACTTTCGTACAATAAGAAGCTCTGATACAATGTAATAGATAGTATAGCTCATACACAATGTGTAGAGTATACTATGAAACAACTTTGTAAAGTGCAATTTGTAAAGTACAAGAATGATATGATCAATAAAATAACATATTCAAAGCATACATTCTTTGTTACTGCACTGCTTATGTTTGTTGTAATTTTATATAAGTTTTGGCATCATCAAAAAGGGGCAATTGTTAGGAAATTTATTATTAGATTTTGATGATACTTAGAAGAGGGAGTTGGCACCCCATTTTTCTTGTATTTCTATTTGTAATAGATAGGATTGCATGAGCTGAGTGAAGTCAGCTATGTTGAAGAACTGAAGACTGAAGTGAAGACCCAACTGTGTGTCAACTAAGTGTAATCAAGATGGAAGGCCCAGACTCGACTGAAGAAGAGATCAAGCTGTGGGACAACTGAGCAAAGGATGAAGAAGTGACAGTCAAGTCACTTAAGAACCAAGTCTGCTAGTTGAACTGACAGTGGAGTCATTCCTAAAAGGTTGGAGCTGACTCAAGTCAAAGAGGTAAAGGCAGCTGTCAAGTCAAGTCGACTGATATTAATCCGTTGCATAGAAGTAAAGGATATTACTTAAATTAGTAATACGTCCATGCTGTCATGTCTAAAAGTGCTCATCCCAAAAGCGTGCAAATGGAATAAACCAATGGGAAGTACTGAGCTTATGCCAGGACTTGAAAACTTGCAGACATCATTTAATACGAGAAATTGTCACCATCACAAGCTGCAGGTCAAGAAAAGACAAGCCAATGAACAAGAAGTGCTATTTGAAAATTGCCTATCTCTTCAATGGGCAAATTTTCAAATAAGCACTATAAAAGGCTGAGGAAGCAAGTGAGAGAAGGAACCAATTTTCACAGAATTAACAAGCAATTCAAGCAAGCAAACCTGCAAAAATATTCTCAAGCTTTCATAGACATTCCTCAAGCCTAAATCCGAAGGAACTCGATCCAACACATTCAGTAAAGGAAAGAATACTTCATCAAGTTGAAGATGAAACAGTTTAAAGAACTTAAGGGGTCTACTCTCCAAGGTTGAAGGAGTTGTAGTAAGGTTCAATGTCGAACCAGAAGATTTGAGCTCGTTGGAAGGCTGTGTGATCAATTCCAAGGGTTCGAAGGGAGCTAAAGTAGCAAGGCAGCTGTCTTGTGAAGAAACTGAGTCCCAGGAGCAGCCCGTTGTGTGATCAAGGCTGACTCGGACTGAAAACTGTTTTGTAACCTGATCTGTTACTTAGTGGATTCCTCCAGGAGCTGGAGAATAGTGGATTAGAGGAATTACCCTATCATCGAACCACTATTAAAATTTGCTTGTGTCATTTTACTTACAGCACTTTAATTTCCTGCATATTTCTGATATCTGATGTTAAGTTAATATTTCTAAACCTAACTGATAATAATATTGCTAAAAACAAGTGTTCAAAACAAGTTTAAAACATCAAGGGTGATAAGTCTTCCGCTGAACAAAACCAAATCAACTGAAAAGTTAAGTGTTAGCTAACCCAACTGAGTTATACTATCAACAGCTCAGTCGAGTCTGTTGAGTGGGTAACTTTGCTAAAGTAAGCCAACCTAGTTGTGCCCCAAGGACCTAGCTGATTTGAGTCAACTCTGTTAAAATATTTTAAAAGGACAAAATTCGAAAATTTGGTAAGGTTTATTCAACCCCCTTCTAAACCTTACAACTCTTCCCTTGGGACCTACATTCTTAAAGGCCATCAACTCTGCAATACTATAACTCTCCTTACCTGAAAAACAAGTAGAAGCGGCATCAGAAAAAGGAAGTAGTTAAAATATACAAGTAAAAAGGGAAGCGACATGAAGAAATAAGACAATGCAGGATAGCCAAGAGCTCCTTAACATTCAAGAGATTTTTAAACAAGCCCAGAGACCTATAAGCCTCTGCCATCTCCCTTCAGGAGGCGGGAGTGCCTCGGGCAACCATAACCTCAAAACCCTACTCGTGAGGAAGTTCCCAACCATTATCTCTCACGTAGAAAAAATCCTCCTTCCACAGCCCACCAGGAGAGGGAAATCCATCCAGTAATCTGCACTAAGGGCGTAGGAAGAAATGGAAGAAGGTGTCACCAGGGACTACGGGCATAAAACACGGAGTGGAACCCGTTTACGGTCGGAATCAAACTCAACTGCCACATGACATGCTGGTATCCTCGTATACACGCATAGGCCTGGGAAATCAACTGACCAACGCATGCTCCCACCGACCTAAGGATTGAGATGAGGAAGGCATCTAGAGGAAACATGAAGCCGACTATGAAGCTACAGAGATATACAGTGATGAAACCCTCAAGAGGATGAGTTAGCCTGTCATCCAGAACCGGGGCTAACATCACAAAATCCAAAGAAAGCTACAGTCGCTCATGCAACCTAAGAAGATAAGCAGAAGTCACTCGGCTAGCTAACTCTCCCAAGACAACTGCTCGGCTCCCAGGAGAAGGCATATGCTAATACTTAGTGGGGCGAACTTTTTCGAGACTATCACTTTCAGACTCCTCCTTAGAAGACATATCACTTGAGCTCGAATTCAACTCAAGCTCAACCTCCCTACCTTCGAGACGCAAGTCTGGAGCAAGGGGAGAAATATCAAAATCCATGGAAAAACGTGGACATAGAACAAAACACTCGGAAATACCTCGACTTCCGAGTGGAATGGAAGAAGTACCAGAATCCGGGGCACGGATCGAAACATATGAAAACTCGGGGGATGATCTAGGAAAATGGGAAGAAAAATAGACTGGGGGCTCGGAACACCCCCCAGGGGAGCGCTCCCTCCCCACCAGGGAGTGAGCTCGGGCGCGCCCTTGTGGCCGCCCCTTGGCGCCCTTCTCCACCCTGGTCATCATCTCCTCCTCCGCGCGATGCACTCCACCTCTCCATCAACCCTCACCTCAAGTCTCACCTCACCTATCACTTGTAACAAATTTACAAAGTCTTCTACAAAGCAAAAAAATTCAAAAATGAGAGGTGGGGAAAGAAGATTTACTTTCAGAAGACATAATCATAGGCTCTCATCTCAAGCGTCCTCAAGTAGTTAGAGTCCCTGCAAAGGTGAGATAAGAGGCGAGAGCAAGACAAGCCATACCGGATTAACTCCCGCACTGTTTCATCCCTCCGCAGCACCGGAGCTAGGGGACTTATGTCGGGGACAAAAATGGTACTTCATAATTTAATTAAATATAATTTATTTTATATTATTATTTATTTAATATTAATTGCCCAATGAACTCTTGATAATTAAATCGGCCCAAAGGAGCTCGCGTTTGGCCCAAGTGGTCGTTTTCTCCTACGTGGATGGCCCATAGACCAACTTATTCTACACGGCTCAAGGGGCCTATGTCCCATGCAGTGTTCTAAAAACCGCTAGGCGTTAGTCGGGCGGCAGATTGAGGCCTAGCGCCTAGGTGGAGCCTGGGCGGGGTTAGGCGGGACTGTGAGGGGTTAGGCGGAGCCTAATCAGAAAAATAATGTAGACGGACAAGGGAGGCCTAGCACCTAGGCGGGGACTAATCGGGGCTAGGCGGGGATTTTTAGAACAGTGGACTCCCAGGTATAAAAAGGTCCCTCCTATTCAGTGTAAGTGGTTAACTCATAATTAGTTATTTTGCTATGCCTTCAGTATTCGTTTAATGTCTTAATTCTCTCTCGTTCACCATGCTGACTTGAGCGTCGGAGAGGCTCCCCGGGACAATCCCTCCGGGCCTCTAATGTTTGGGTGTGTGTGCAGACAAGTTCCCAATCGAAGGAGTTAGATGTTCCAGGAGCAAAAGACGAGAAGACTTCCCCCTTGGGAAGAGGACAAGCTTGAAGACTTCCCTCTCGGGAAGAGGATTTTGGTCAACTCAGTTGACTTGGGTGATCTGCTAGAAAATGCAGCATCAATTTTTTGTTTTTTACTATACTAGAACAATACCCTTGCATTACACGGGATTTGTCAAAAGACAAAACTTTAGTATCTGCAAATTTGTTTGTGATAGTTATAGGAGATCCAAAATACTTATTAAAATACTTAAAAAATCAAAATTTAAAATGATATCTTACAAATCGTTTACTACTTCAAATTCCGGAAAGATTCTTTATAAACTACATTATTTGTTCTATTTTCAAGGGTACTGTCATTGTGTTTAAATTTTAAAAAGCCACTTACATAATTATGTTAATTTTATTAACCAAAAGTATCCAATAAAATGATCTTTATTTTTTAAAATTTCTATAAGATTTAAGTAGGTGGTCAACTACTATTTATTTAGTTTCCCACACAATGTAGATGGATAAAATTATTTTAATTAAATTCATGTAATATTTGGTAAGCAACAAATAAATTTTTTATTAATAAATTCAAACTTTTTTTTTTGTGTGTGTTTTGGCTTGTCAAAATTACTTGACTTTTTAATTCTTAATTACATTGTTACATCCGTTTTCACATTAATTTTACATAAATTAATTGTATATTGTAATGGCTGATATTTAATTTTTTGGCATTTAAAAAATTTATTTAGTTAATTGTGCTAATTTTATCAATCAAAATTATCCAATAAGTATATCTTTTATTTTTCTAAAGTAGTTTACTTATTTAGATTATATAGATATATTATTTAGATTATCTTTTACCTTTTATTTCATTTTTTACCTTTTAAAATATTTGTGTAAAAAATAGTTAACCATGAATAAATGTGAAGCCGACATGTGTAATCAAGAAAATAAGTGGCGTTGACACAGGTTTTTGTTGTTTTTTCTTATAATATTTCACATTTTTTCATGAACTTATTCTCATTTTTGTTTTGAGTTAGAATGAATTTCATTCATAAAACAGAAGAAATTTACTGTCGGTTACAACAACAGATGTAAAATAATTGCAAGCCTACGGATTATAGACCTATACAGATCTAAAAACAAATTTTAAACCGCAACAGATCTGATTAATCTATAGATTCAGAACTTTGCAACTAGGAGCTGGACAAAACACGTACCAAAAATTTGACCTCGTTTCTATCACATATCATCTGGTAATAGCACATCTGAGTCTTCTGAACAAAACCACAAAGGGACAGATTTAAAAACTGAAAAAAGCCACTTATTGGGATAAAACAAACCACCAGCTGGGGACAAGTAAAAAACACCATTATAGAAAGACAAAGAATCAAAGGTGATAAGATCGGCCTCTCCCTCCCTTAGATTCACACCGCAGTCTATCTCCGCCAAAGCGTCACATCCAAAACCGCCACCACCGCTTTCATCACCTCTAAACCCGCAAGCCAAGTTCAGAAGAAACCATACCTCCAAGAGAAGAAGCATCCATCGAAAAGTAGAGACTAGTGACCGGAGACCATGGGATTTCTGGTCTCCGGACATGGTAGAGGAGGGGCAAGGCTAGGGCAGCGGTGGTGAGCTTAGGGTTTTTTGAGAGAGAAACTACTTATTCTCATTTTCAAATATACATAAAACCATAACTAATTCAAAAATAATACTCAATAGAAAAAGGGAAATATGTAATATATTAAGTAATTTTAAAAATGAAACAAACGCTCAAAAAGCACCTTACTCTTCATGATCCAAATTTACTTATAACTATTCATTTTTGAAAAAGTTCCAAAAATGGGACCCACATTTTTATATATTAATAAATTATAAAACAGTTTTTTTAAGTATTATTTTGTGAGAGTTCCACAAAAAACTATGAAAAAAAAAATAACACTTTTCTAATTTAATAATATTATTAAAAACCCTTGTTCATTAAAAAGAATTAACATTCTTTTCTCAAAAAAAAAAAAGAAGGGGGTCGCTATTAACACCCTCAATATCTATCAATACACCCTTCCTTTTTAATTATAAAAAATATCATTATTTGAAAGACTAAAATACCCTTAGTTTCTTGCAATTTTCTAAATATACATACCCAATCTCTAGATATACCCACCTTTTTTAATCCTTATAATCTTCTTTCTTTTCGCAGCGTCAATGTGTTAATAAGCCTACGGAAATGTTTCTTTTATCTCTTTTTTCTTGTTCACAGAGTATTAATAAGCCTAAGAAAATGTTTGAAGATACAATTACTAAATCTTTTTGGAAACAGAGAAAGCACTTCCAAATAAGATAAACAAGAGGACACTCAACAAAGGAGAGCCTAGAACCACAGGACTAAAAGAAGAGGATAAAAAGTTAAAAACCCACATCATATCAAACAAATGAAGCAATTCAAAGCAAAAACAGAAACTAAAGACAAAGAACATCCTGATGCGAAAATGACGAGCCCAAACTAGATTTCCCCTTCCTCATGGTTTTGTTTTGAACAGAAAATGACGAGCCCAAACTAGATTTCCAATCAAAAAGATTTCTAACAAAATTGTTTTTGATTACCGTACAAAATGTGTTGATGTTTCAGTATTTTTCTGAAGCTTGCCAGAATTAATTCTCTTCCCTAGCAATGTTTGTTTTGGGCAAAGAACTGAGGTTTGATTGGGGTTTAATTAGAGGAAGGGTAAATTGGGAAATGTTGGGGTGTATTAAGTAAATAAGTTACTTGTAAAAAGAGGGGTGAAGGTGTATTAAGTGGAAGGGGTGTATTAATAAGTTTTGGGGTGCTAATACCGATTCCAAGAAAAGAATTAGCATTCTAAAAGAGAACCAAAAATTTCAGAACAGAGTAAATTAGTGTGAATGGCATACATACCCCCGCATATGAGGCAATCGAAGGGCGGCGCCACCTCATCTCCGCCATCCCCAGCGTCACCGCCTGAGTCAGTGATCCCCCGCTTCCAGAGGAATCTTAAACTCGTCTCGAAGGATCGTCCTAAGGAAATCGTGTACGCAGAAAATGCTATATCTAAATGGTTCGTCGTTGGGTTGGCCGACGACTCCAGGGTTTCCAATTTGACACGCCTCGAGCCGGTGGCTGTGGAGTCCTTTGAGCGGAAATCCGGCGAAAAGCCTCTCTCTCTGGTGCTCAAAGGTTTGCATTTAGACTCATACTTAATTTTTGAACCTATGAAAAATTGTTAAGTATAAGCTGAAGCAGCAGAAGGTACAACTCTAGTTGTGCTGCTTTTTACGCTTTGAAAGTTGTATATTATAGCATGACATGTTGATGTTTGGTCTTATATTGGGAGTTCTTGTTTTCTGTATATTAATTTTGTTGCTAGCTTTAAGTTTTCCTGATCCATTTTGGGAGATGTTCTTGAGCTTCACATTTTCGAAATGGGAACATTGATATACAAATATGAAGCAATTATTGTTCTGATTTCTTGACATTTTAGTTTAATTGCACTCCCCCACCATATTGGAATATTATGCTTTAATTTTGTTAACTTTGTAGAAAATGGTGATGAAGCATGTGAGTTTTTGGAGAATCCATGGAATTTTGTTGCTGAAACAGTGAAGCAGGACTTGTTTTCATCTTTTCAGCAAGTGAAAGATGAGATGAGGGGCTATGGGTATGGAGAAATAAAACCAACTCTGCTTCTCCGTTTTGGAAGAATTCTTTTCCATGGGTTAGTGTATTGTATATTACTCTTGTATTGTTCAGATTTATATCTTTATATAACTATCTATATCTATATTTATATAGTATTCATAATTTGGGATGCTTCGGGTTTCCTGATTTTTTTTTTGATAAGTAAAATAGCCTATACAAATGGTGACTTGACAATATTTCTCTCTGGTTATTTAGTTATTAAAACAGTTAAGAGTTAAGACTTTTAGAGTGACACAGAACAAACCACAGCAACCCAGAAATCTATTTTCCATTTCCATTACAGGTCAACTAGGGATTTTTACCTACCATGAGTTGTCAAGTATAAGTGAATATTCCATCATGTGATGTTCTGCTGCTGCATTGTATTAATTAGGCTAAATTGCAATTTTAGTCCAATAACTATTGGGGGTTGGCAATAATGGCCGATTACAAATCACAATTTTCGAAAAAGTCTCATAATTTTTCACATTTCCAGCTAAATTTGTCTCATAATGGTCGAGTACAAATCAGCAGGTTTGGCCAAAATGTAGACACGTGGATTTTTCCGGCAAATTTCCCAATTTTCGGCGTCCAAAGGGCTGAAAATCTAGAGTTCTCTTTTTTTAAGCTACAGGACTTTCTTGCAAATCATGATTTCTGCTTGATCATTATTGCCAACCCTCTATAGCTACAGGACTAAAATTGCTATTTAGCCAATTAATTATCCCAACACGAGAGAAGCTTCGAAGTGGCAAATTTTTTTGAGGAACAGAATAGCTTGGAATGTTGATCCTTGTTTGAATGCTTCAGTGATTGAAAGCTATCCATATAAGCATATACCTTCTGTACTGAAGTAAGCATTTCAAGTTTTTAATCGGCCTGTGTAGGAACCGTTCCTTTACTGCAGAATCCATGATAGGAAGTTCTCCGCCTATAAGAACTTTGAAACAAATGCGCAAATCCTTTTACACGAATCTTCCACCTGCGTATGCGGAATACATTACAAGCGACGTAGTCCCACAATCTGATTTTAAGTTTGAGGAAAAAGAGCTATATCAAGTAAAGGTATTTTTAAGGAGCTTTAGATGCGTCTTTTGCTTATGACTTCCTGTTTTCAAAGTCATGCTTATGTCATGTAGTTGTCTGACAACATGCAACCTGGTTCAACCATCTCATGCAAGTGTACTGTTGCAAAAGCCACAAACCAACTTGAACTTTTCAAGGCAAGTATTCCTGCTTGTAGTTTCACCGAGTCCACGTAAATATACTTGCTTTTCCAGAGACTTTGGTCAAAAAAGCACCCTTTAGATTGTAGGAAAATAAAATTGGCTCTATCAAATTTATACTTAATTGTTGGCAAAAAGGACAAAAAATGATCTCCTCTTTCATGTTGCCTGATATTTATTATAACCTTGTTGCTTGCTTAACTTCATGCGCCTTTTTGTGCTTTGCTCTTGGACAATGGCATAATTTTTTGCTCTTTTGTTAATTTCCCTTCTTAGATTGAGTCGAACCAAGTGTGCAACCTGGTTGCAGATATGTCCTGTCTTGATAAGAACCTTGATCTGAGGCTGATGCTTTGCACAAAGAGAATTTTGGTAGCCTTAACAGTGAGCTTTTTGAACTTTATCTGAGTATTGTTGATCTCATACAGATAGTAGTCAAGGCTCTCCTCTTTCCTTTCTTATTATAGTAAGGGATAATTACAAAAACTACCCTTGATGTCTAGCCTGATTACAAAAAAATCCAGTTATCTTTATAAAATTACAAATACGCCCTGCACATTTGTTTCTATTTTACAAACCGCAAAGGGGTGTTTGTAACATTGTAAGAAGGTATTCGTAATTTTGAAAGATAACTGGAGCTTTTTGTAATTTGGCTAAACCTCAGGTTTAGTTTTTGTAAATATCACTGGCGGGATTCCCATTATTAAGTGCCTCCTGAATGGACGACTCAAGTCTCAAACTATCATTTTTGTGCGAGAGATTTCTGTTCAATCTTGATCTTTGTGAGGTTTCCTTTCTTATTATAATAAGGGATAATTACAAAAACTACCCTTGATGTCTAGCCTGATTACAAAAAAATCCAGTTATCTTTATAAAATTACAAATACGCCCTGCACATTTGTTTCTAGTTTACAAACCGCAAAGGGGTGTTTGTAATATCGTAAGAAGGTATTCGTAATTTTGAAAGATAACTGGAGCTTTTTGTAATTTGGCTAAACCTCAGGTTTAGTTTTTGTAAATATCACTGGCGGGATTCCCATTATTAAGTGCCTCCTGAATGGACGACTCAAGTCTCAAACTATCATTTTTGTGCGAGATATTTCTGTTCAATCTTGATCTTTGTGAGGTTAGCCTATTTTGTCCATTCTCCAGGATGAAGAGCTTGAGAACATTAAAAGCCTGATTATCTCTGCCAGATTAGATTCGGAAGTTAAGGGTGGACTAAGGTGGCCCTTGGGGAAAGAGTCTTCAGGCAATCGATACACTGTGGTCGGAGTCTGGCATACAAATTCTGAAACATTTACAAATTCATCAATGAGGCTTAAAGTTCGCCATGCTGATAGGTTTGATTTCAGATCTTCCAGTGGAGAGGTTGCTAAAGAGGTCAGTCTGACAATGCCTGGAATTGTACCGGTACTGCGGGTAAGTGTTTTTGTGGTGCAGCCAGCATTTGCAACATAAGCTAATATATTTTATGGGTAAATTACAAAAACTACCACTGAGGTTTAGCTTAATTACAAAAAACTTCTGTTATCTTTCAAAATTACAAAACAATCACCCCCTTAAGGTTTGTATTTACTTAACAAATATCCTCCTCTTGAGGGTGCCATTTGTAAAATAGAAACAAATGTCAAGGGGTTATTTGTAGTTTTGAAAGATAGTTGGTCTTTTGGTAGTTACACTCTCAAGGGTATATTTTGTAATTAACCCTATCTTTATTGGTTGATTTTTTTCTTTCCCCAGAGGCGTAATTGTTAATTAAGTCTCAATTTTGCGCCCACATTTCTCTTTGCTTGTTATTGTATATTTTGAATTGAAATGTTGATTTAGATGGTAAGACTTGAAGATTTCTGAATCTAGCAAAACATCTTGGCATCAATGGGTCTGACAAAAGTAACAAAATCCCCTTGATGTCCGGGCTAATTACAAAAAACCCAGAGATTTTTGAAAAATGCAAAAAACCCCTTGAGGTTTGATTTTGTCTTACATTTTCCCAGCAAAAAAATAATTCAAAAACCCCTCTGATAGTTATAAAAATATTACAATTACCCTCTTAAATTTAAGACAAAATCAAACCTGAGGGAAATTTTTGTAATTTTGAAACATCTTTGGGTTTTTTTGTAATTAGCCCAAACCTTAGGGGTATTTTTGTTATTATCCTAAATAACTCTTTGCATTTGACGCATAGATATCTTGTCATTACTCATTCAATGGTTTGCATGAATTATGATGCATTTTTTTGCTAGAAACTTGTTGTTCAAGGAGTTTGCTTAATAACCGATATTGTAATGGGTCCGAATTTGATAATTTATATTTTTTAGGTATAATGACAAATACTGCCCTTGAGGTTTAGTCTGATTATACAAGAAAAAAACAATTATCATTTAAAGTTACAAATGCCCGTTGACATATGTTTCTATATTTTAGAATAATTTAGTTGGAAATATGTGCAAATATTGCGCCTTTTATATTATGATCAATGGATAATGACAAATTTCACTAGTAATTATTATGACATCTTCACTTTGTTGAAGTCATTGTGCTTTCAATTCAAGCCATGCCATATATATTACGAAAATCATATAGCTTTTTCGTGCTATCAGTTATACTACAGCATGACTTTCTAGTCTTCATATTGGAATCAAACAAAGAATCTTGAAAGGTATTTATTCTCGTTGTGTGTTGAAAAACTATGCTCTTGCTTCATGGAAGAGGTACAATCTATTTTACAAATTAGACCAATTGAGGGGGTGTTTGTAAAACAAACACAAATCTCGAGGGGGTAATTGTAATTTGAAAATATATTATGATTTCTTTGTAATTGGGCTACACATCAGGGGTAGTTTTTGTAATTATCCCTATTTTATTTCTTGGCTATATGGATGCTTCTCTATCGAAGTTACTTATACCACTTGATGATATCAAATTGCAGGAGCAGATGGTCAACACTGACCTTGCATTAGAAATGCTTAAAGAGAACTTAAAGCTGATATGGAAACATTTTTTACTTCCTGGCTCTTATACTCGAAAAACGGAGCAGTTGGCCCTGTAATCTTGTCATGTAAATAAATCTTCCCTGCTAAATGACGGATTTAACGTTTTTAGTCCGATTGCTTATGAGCTTTTAAGCAAAAATCGCTAATCTCTCACGTGTAAAAATCGCTCTTGATGTGATAATAGCATGTATCTTTGTTGGATGTTACATGACGATTATGAATCGATTAACCTTGTTCTTCTTGTGCAACTCTTTGTTTAATGATCATACTCCCACACTGAACCTTCTTGTCCTCAATAGCTGCAATTTGTAAATTAGAAACAAATCTAGGCAATATAGTTAGGTTGTTTCTTTTCAATTACTCTGAACCTTAAGGATATTTTGTTACTAATCGTAATTCTAATCAGTTGATAGAAAAATACTCGTGTATATAAAAAGTTTCGGTATACCATCCATACCATGTTAGTGTTTTTTAATACTTAAAAAGTATAATATCAGAAGTTAATGGGGTTCAAGTTTCAGCCAAACGTGGAAGCTACCACAATTGGAAAATGTTCCTCGAGGGAAGAAGGTGGCACGTTGTCTGGAGTTAATGGAGAATCTTACTTTTAGTTTCTTGAGAAATTTCAAATGGGAGAAAAAGTACACTATTTTTCCACATTACGCACTCAAGGAAATTAGTAAGAATTTTTTTTTTCAATATTCCAAAATTACATACAAATCTCCTATTTCCTACAATTTTATTTGATGTTTTAATTCATTATGTGAATATGTTTACATAGTAATGTTATTGTCATACAAGTGACATTGACCTGACATTTACGTATTGATACACCGTAGCAAACAACATAAGAAATAGAAGATTCATACTACCCAAATTATGAATATTATTGTAGTAATATTAGGATGTCCAATTTTGATTGCAATTCTTGCCAAAAGTATTTTTTTCAAAAGGAAAAAATTTTACAAACGAAAGAAAAAGAGAATGAGGCAACCTCAAAAAAGAAAAAAAAAAGTTCATCCCAATGAAATCTCCCCCTTTTTCTCCGGAGTCAAATGAGCAAAATCTAAGGAAAATATTTTCCACCCAACCAAATAATGTTTGTTCATAAACAAAGCCTTTTTTTCTCCTCTTTTCTCCTAAATGATTTTCTTTCCTTCAGGTTTCCACAATTCATTACCACCATTATTACCACCATCACAAGGGGTCCTTCATTCTGCTGGAGGACCCTGCCCCACCCCCTCCTCATTCTCATGCAATTTTCTATGCATCCAACAAAAATTGTCCAAAATTCAATATTAATTAACCTTGTATTATGAGAGGAGGATAAATTTTGTGGGCTCCATTTATTTTATGAGAGGAGGATAAATTTTGTGTTTTTGTTTGGAGAAGTTTTGAGATTTGCAGAAAAGAAAGGATTTTTATGCTCCTAATTTATTTTATTTTTTTTGGTCTTAAGGAGCCATATATTTGAAATTGTTTTGAGAGTTTATTTTGGTTGTTGAGGAAAGTTGAAGACATGAGTTGCTTCCCATGTTTTCAAAAAGGGCAAGAAAACAACGAAGACAGCAAGAACGAAGACTTGCCGATTGCTCAGCCCAAGAATTTCACTCCACCATCTCCTCCAGGTATATGCATTCTTTTTTTAATTTCATGAAAAATTAATTTTTATATGTATCATTTTAGAACAATGCAACGCTGATTTTGTTTCTATTATTGAGATCATAGTTATGGTATTATTTTGGTTGATTCATTATATTTTATTGGATTTTTTTGGTGGTTAATGCAAATACTCAATGACTAGAAAATGAATGAAACAATAAGACAACAAATATAAATGCATATTGATTTGAAAGATTTATTGGGTAAGCTCATGCTGTGATATAGCCTCTTGTGGAATTGTAGATTGATATTTTTACACATATTTTATTCTTGTTTTTTAACTAATCGAGCGAGCTTTATATTTATTGAGCGAAAAACTGTGTTCAAATTTGGTTCGTTATGTCCACGAACCGAGCTCAAACGAGCTTTTAACGATCGATTTCGAGTAGTTTGGTTTGTTTTTCAGCCTTATTTATAGGTATAGTTCAAACTTAGTGTGCTTTCTGATAAATATAGATGGTAGTATCATGATAAGATGTTTCAAAACATAGATACCAAAGAATGAAAATGGGCAAGAATAGTCATCGATCAGAGACTTTTATAATTAATGAAAGGGGTAACTGTAATATTTTTACAAATGTAAAGGGGGCGTTTGAAATGGTTTTTCTTATGAAGGGGGCAAAGTTAATAAAAAAAACAACCTCAAGGGTATTTTTATGATTTTTGAAAACCTCTGTTTTGTTTTGTTATTAGCTCAAACCTAGGGGCAGTTTTTGTAATTGTCCATAACATTTTTATGGTAGTATCACTTGACCAGTGAAGTATATGAGAGTTATCAAGAAATATGTTTCTTCTTTACAGTAAATAATAATAGTTCTGTCCAAGATGCATCCGCGGACACAAATAATGCAGCAGAAAATGAAAATAATGGGGCAAAAGCTTACACTTTCCGCGAACTTGCCACTGCAACAAAGAATTTTCGTCAAGAATGTCTATTGGGAGAAGGTGGATTTGGAAGAGTATTTAAAGGGTCCCTTCTACCAAGTGGACAGGTATGATCGTATACAGTTCGCAAAACTTAATAAAAGTGATTGTATGCTTCTGACCGGACAAAAAAAAAAAAGAGAGTTTTTAGTGTTTACAAATTCCAGAACTTCTGCTTTTAATTCTGCATAATTTAATCAGAATCTAAAAGAATGGGAAGGGGTGCTTTATATTTTTGTGCTTCTAGTTTGATTCTTACACATAAATAAAACACTTGTGCAACTTATTCACCAAATACTCTCTTTTAACTTATTTAACTTTTAGCTTCTAATTCGTAACTATTTTCGCTTCTGCTACAATAAATCACCAACCAGAAAACACAATCTCTATTTGACAGTTTCTTTTTGTCGTTTCTGTTAGACCGTTGCTATTAGGCAACTAGACAGAAACGGAATACAAGCGAGCAAGGAGTTTGCGGCTGAAGTTTCGACGTTAAGTCTCCTTCAGCACCAAAATCTGGTCAAGATAATCGGATATTGTGCCGATGGAGATCAAAGGCTTTTGGTGTACGAATACATGCCATCGGGTTCTTTAAAGAACCATCTATTTGGTACTTTCAATCGCGTTTATATTTCTTATGTGTCTTGTGCTAGAATTTGTTGTCGTGTATGTTTAACATGAAATGACATTTTTCTATATTTGCAGACCTTCCAGCAGGGAAAAAAGCATTAGATTGGTCTGCAAGAATGAAAATTGCTTTAGGCATTGCAGAAGGACTCGAGTTCTTACACGAGAAGGTTGATCCTCCGATCATATATCGTGACCTAAAATCATCAAACATCCTAGTCGATGAAGTTAACAATCCGAGACTCTCAGAGTATGGGCTTGCCAAGCTCGCCCAGACTGGCAATAAGATGCATGTCTCACCGAGGGTCATGGCTGGTTATGGATATTGTGCACCGGAATACGAAAAGGCACGGTGAACTAACGTTGAAATCGGATGTGTATAGTTTTGGCGTAGTCCTACTAGAGCTTATCACGGGACGTAGAGCTTTGGACACTTCTCGGCCAACAGACGAGCAAAATTTAGTTAGTTGGGTAAGTACGACCGTTCTTGTTTGGGTTAATTACAAAAAAACACTCTTGAGGTTCAGTCTTATTACAAAAAAACTCAACTATCTTTCAAAATTACAAATACCCTCTTGATGTTTGTTTCTATGTAAATACAAACCTCACGGAGGTGTTTGTAATACCTTAACGTATTTGCAAATTTAAATAGGGTTAATTACACTAAACCCCTTAACTATGCGTATTTTTGCACTTCGCTTCCTTAACTTTTTTTGTGACACTTTACCACCTGAACTTAACATTTTTTGTACATTTTACCAGCTCCATTATAGTACAGTGTAAGAAAAACGCTTAAGTTCAGAGGTAAAGTGTTAAAATAAAGTTTAGGGGGCAAAGTGCGAAAATTCACATACTTCAGGACACAGAGTGTAGTTTTTTCCTCTTTAAAATATATCTGATTTTTTTTTTTTTGTAATTAGGCGGGATCTCAAGGGTAGTTTTGTAATTTTACCCTTCTTGTTTTCATATTTGTTCAATTTACACATAGTGTTTCATCCTTCTTCATCAATCAAAGGAAGTAGCTTCTTGCAACCATACTTTTGTATAATAAATGCTTCTAAAACAAGAATCTCTAAATTGAAATCCTTATCTAACTTGCTAATTTTTTTTTTTGTTGTTGTTGAATAGGCACAACCAATTTTCAGGGACCCATCAAAGTTTCCAGACATGGCTGATCCACTTCTCAGAAAGCAATTCCCAGTGACAAGCTTGAACCAAGCAGTTGGAGTTGCAGCAATGTGTCTACAGGAAGAACCATCGGCTCGTCCCTTAATCAGCGATATTTCAGCCGCGCTCACTTTTCTCGCAATGGCCCCGCCCGAGGCGCCTATCCCTGCTCGTCTCGTCCCTATACTATCATCACGAGTTGATACGTCTAGCAAATTTACCTCGTTTAAGGAGGGCAACATTTCTAGTCACGTACAAGGAAATAAATCGGACAGTGACGATGACGACGACAAAAAAATGCATAAACACGACGAGAAATCAAGTTCCGACTATGATTATGGTGACGATGATTCGGACAGTTCGGATAACAAAAAATCGAAAAAGTTAGGATCGAGCTCAAAACGCAAAAGTAAGAAAAAATCCATGTCGAAAAAGTCTAATAAGTCCAGTCGCAGTCGATCGAGTTCAAGGAGCAGCAGCAGAAGCAGCAGCATAAGTTCGAGAGATTATAGCATCGGTTTCAGTTTGCGATGCGACAGCGCTTTTCCGGACAGGACTAATTCTTCGGATTCAAGACACGACGTCATTCAACACGACGATGGTTATGGTAATAATAGTTCGAGTAGTGATGAGGAATCCTGTAATGAAAGTGTTGGTTCTAGAAACTCGGACGAGGAAGTAACTCTGTTCGAGTCAGAGCGGCATTATGAGACATGAAAACAAGTAAATACCAAAAATACCGTATTTTACGTACGAAACAAGAACCGTGCGTACGGAGGAGACGATCATGGAGGTGATTTTCGAATTTATTTGATGACATACTTTTGTTTTTTCAGAAACATTATCTTCTGTTAGTTTTTAGAAATTTTTTTCCCTTTCTCCTTCTATGCTTATTGTATACAGATTTTTATAGCATTTCCCAAGTAAACATTTAAATGCGTATATAAGTGCTTAATTGCATTATGTGATCACAGCTAGTGTGATATATTTTTTATGCCTTGATCACTTATAGTGCTATGTAATAATTTTTACCATTATTATCTTGGATATTAAGACAAGAATGATATATGTATCTACAAAATGACATGTAGATGTTTAGTACTTGAATATGTTGTACAAGAGTTAGTTTTCTTAAAGTTTTGTCAAGCATTACCTTAATGGTATGTGAAGTAGCTTTTGTATGCTTGGTGGAACTTTTTTCTTTGTGAATTCATAGTGAAATAGTTAAATAAAAAACTCTGGTTTAGATCCAAATGCTCGCAAAACCCATTATTCGTTATACTTTTCTCTAGTATTCCCATGTTAAAAGCAGTTGGGATCTCCTATTCTTGGAGTGTTTTCAAACATTCTGTTTTTATTAGAAGTGATTTATTATAGTAAAAGTTAAAAGTAGTTGAGAAACAGAGGTATGTATTGTAAAAACCGTAAAAATCAAAGTTGAAGTGTTTAGGGAGAAAAAAGCACTTTCTAATGAATTTTTGGATACAAAAACAAAAAAATCACCTTTGATATGAGTATTTAAGGAGAGAGACGACATTACTGGATTATTAAAAAAATTGAGGATAAAATGCAAACACAAACTTCCTTTTAATCAAAAATACCAAAAGCAACTTTTCAAAATCAGAAACACCCCATCTCGAACTTTTATTTAAATTTTAATTAAATGAAGTAGGAGCAAGTAAAAGCTGACATTTGCAAACATTAAAAAGTGTTTTTTTGTCCTTACTTTTTTAGTGGTTGCAAACACTCCCTTTACATGGTGTTTTATGTGATGTTTTCAAATTTCAGTATACTAGGTTTTAGGTGTATGTAACATTAATCACAATATTGAACATGAAAAATATACTTTTGCAGCAGTAACATTAACATAAAATTTCCTTACCCAAAAACCATTAACATAAACTTTTGCAGGATGATCCTATACAACAATCAGTCTTGAGTTTCTTCAACTGTTACTACACAAACAAATCATACTCTTTGGATTGACAATATGATTAACTAAACCATACACAAAAATATTTGAGTCTCTTGGGTTGATAAGAAGTGTTGGGCCGCTTAGGGCTTTGCCCAGTATTGTTAATTGGACTTTGTTTTTCAAACGTCACCCACATCATGCTCCAACATTGTTGAAGTCGCATATTTCAAGTCATACAATAATATATATCTTCGCATATTTCAACCATATAAAGAAATTGTAGTCTTTAGGATAAAAATGAAATCGACAAGCAAATTAATAAGTCTTACATATGAAATGTAAATAAATTGGGAAGTTTTCGGTCAAAGTACTCGAAAGCATAAAAGGAAATAGTACTCGAAAACACGAAAGGAAATGTAATGCGACGATAAAAATCACAATATTATCATCCTAGATAGATATCGAATGAATCACGTTCCTTCATATTTTATGTCTGCATCAAGCCAGAAGCCCTTTCGTCTCAGTCTGTTGATTTTCCGCTACCTGGAAATTATAACCCCACATAAATAGAAATGCGCATTTAGTTTAACATAAACTAAAATAAAACATTACTAAGTGCATAAATATATACATATACTGGAAGGCAGCTTTACCATTTCCATTCATCGCATTAAAAATGCGTAAATGTGGATCCACAGGAAGACCAAGGGCCTGATATCTTTCATCATACACTGTGTACCTAGATAATACATTTTGTTTCATGAGTTATTGAAACTAATAATGTTATAAATCGACATTATTATAAAAATGAAAACATCAGTAGAATTATTGTCTAATTTTACCCGTGCCCAACATTAGCGAAATTGTTTGAGCTATATCCTCTATCACCTCGAGCAAAAGATTTCCAGCTTCTAGGATTTGGAGCAAGAACATCTTGGTGACTCATTTTTCTCTGCATTTTAATAATTAGCAGTCAATAGTAATAAATATTTATAGCTCTATATATAGAGGAAAATATAATCCTCATGCATGTATGAAGAAAATGTGGTTTATGCAAAAGCAAAATAGTTTCAACAATATAATGTTAAATGTCAAAGAACTAGTAGTTGAGTTTATTTATTCAACTTACTATTTATTATTGCATAAAGACATGTGCTATTTAATTTGAAATGGTGACTTGTGCTTTTTTGCTTATTTATCTTTTACCTAGTATAACCATAGGTAATCAAATAAAATAAATATTGATTCGATTACACATGATTCAAGTAGTAGTAAAATTATGCAGATGTGGAACCAAAAAACTAAGGTAAATATGTACTAGTGATTATATTTCAAAAAATAATATAATATAACATTGTTTGTATGCTTAATATTTGATCATTTTCTTCATAATTTAGCAAATGTTGGGAAACATAGTGACTATTATTACAAAACATAAAGAAGAGACATATATATGATATTTTCCATTCAATACTAATTAAACCTTTTTATTCTCAAGTATTTTTACATTAATGTCAACGATTATGCAAACGTACCTTCAGTACTCTTGGTGGTGCGAGTCTGACTTGGGCATAGTTTGAGCCACCACTAGCCCGTTTGGTGCCACCAAGTACATTAGTTGGATTTCGCATACCTTGAATTCCCATTGGTCTAGAAAATTTGAAAATTATGTGTAGTAGTGAATATTTATTATACAAAAAAATTTGAAAATTAAGTGTAGTAGTAAATAAGTACATTAGTTGGAATTCACATACCTCAATATTAAAATTATTAAGAGTATATATATGTATATATATAATACACAAGAATTCCTACGGTGCAATGAATGGTGAATGGTACAATGGGTAGACTAAATAAGTAGTGAATTATGTGAACTCGATCGTCTAATTACCTAAAAATTAAACCTGCTATGAGTATAATATTTGAGAATTCCTATAGTGTGTGAGAACGTGAGTTGTATAATGTTGTAATGGATAGACTATAATCTTGTTTTCATTTGCGGATACTAATAGATACACAAATTTAATAAATTACTTGTGATATAGCATGCATTGATTTGTAATTTGTCAAAGTTCTATCACGTACCTTAATGGAGCGGAGTTTGAAGCATCATGGCATCCAGTCTTGAATACGCCCGTTGAGAGTTGAAATTTGAATTTCCAAATGGTACCTATCATAATCAATATTTTATAAGATGTTACTAAACTTGACGAAGATATAATATATGTTATTTTGGGGGTAAACAACAAATATAATAGAGTAACACAAATCTCTAAATATGAGATCTAGAGTAAATCTCTTTTGTTTTTCCTTTTGCTTCATTATTAGTTCATATTTGTGCATACTACTTTAGTTCATCCAGCCCCATTGTTGTAGCCATCATTTTGTGCTAAGCAACAAATATGAATAAATTGCCATTATTAAACGTTTGAAACCACTAGTCTAAAGACAAACAATATAAAGTTAATATCTAGAAATATAATATAAAGTTAAAAGCACAGACAAGGTTTTCTGCTTCATTGATAGGACCAAAAAGAAACAAAAGTTAAACTAGAAAAAAATCATCTAATTGGAAAAGATTAATTAAAAATGTTGATGTTGCGAATGTCAATCACCAATTCATCATATACACAAGGAGACGTGAGAAATATTTTCATTTGCTCCACTAAATTGTGCAATTATTTCTCCCTAGTCATAATTAAGTATATCATTCACTTATTATTCATATAAAGAATCTTTCTTTGTACAATATGTTCACATGTGCATAAGTTTTCGAAGACGAGTGCACTAGTGGCCATAACATATGCTCATGCACACTTGCAAGTGTGTGAGAAGAGATAATTCAATCACAATTATTCTTATAACTGTATGTATGAATTAAAGAAATTACCAATACTGGAGCTCTTGGAAATGGTGTTCTTATTTGTTGTGCTTCCATGTTCTCAAAAGCAGTCAACAATGCAAGATTTGATTGTCGAAATTCGTCCATCTGTGCCATTCTACATCATTGTGTGAATGTTTAGTAACGACAACTAAAATATGAGTTAGACAATCAAAAAATGGTGCATAGTAGTTAACTCCATTATATTGTTTATTCACAATTTAATATGGTGTCAAAAGTTTGTGGAATCACAATTATATGTGTTTACTTATGACATTATTAAGCAAATATTTCCAGCCAGGGGAGGGGCGAGATCGATCTCAAGTCAAGTTGTATATCATATATACGCAAATCATTGTAGTTTAGATATGTGAAAGTAGTTCATTAGCATTTGAACTTGTACCTTAGTTGTTTCTCTACTAGGTCTGGTGGGGGGAAATACGAAAAGGATGATGACTTTCGTGGTGATCCTTCCTCCATTTGTAGCTGAGAGTGATATAAATATTCACAAGAATAAACATCATCACTAAAAATACTCACACTAGTCTTACGTAGTGTATGTCGAGCTGGCAATTCGGGCCAACTCTTATGTAGTGTATGCCCGCAATTAGGTTGGCTTTGGCACCTCATTGGGCGAGAAAAGTCAAATTTGGCAGCCGACTCGGCCCAAAATTCCATCGGACCAATATTTTCAAGACCCAGTCTGACCTTATCGTCAGGCTGGGCCCATATTGCCAGCTCTAAATGTATGACATAAATCGCAATTTTTTATTGGGAAAACTAATGAATTATAATTTCCTAATGTCCTCAATATTAAACAAGGCAATACATTTATTCTTACTTGTATAAAACACTTTTTTATGGTTATTTGTTATAAGCAATCTATTTTTTATGTGTGTGTGCGCGTTTGTAATATCATATTGAATGTGATGTTCTTATTGAAACAAAAAAAAATTCCATGACTTGACCTCTTTAGTTTTTAGATTTAACTCTTGGCTTCATCTATATCCATCATCAATCTTCATAATAATCTGAACAAACTATAATGACTGTGATTCATGACTAAATTTTACAATTCTAGAATTAAAAATAATAATAGTTACTTTGAGTCTTAATATTTTTGTTTTTGAAAAAAAAGTGAATTTAAACATCTAATCCTAAGGAAAGGAAATCTAACAAAATTAAACATAATAAAGAAAGATACCTTCATGATGGGCATAAAAAAAAAGACACCTTCATGACATTAATAAACATAAAAACCCCAATACAAGAATCGCAACTTTTCAATTAACCTCAACCCAAAAGAGAAAAACGTTAAGAAATTTTACCACTGATCAAGTTGACCGATAAAAACATGTAATAACATCACCAATAAGCAATAAAATACTTCATATAATCAATACCTTAAATGTCTTCTGGCAGTTGCTCCAATAGAAGTCTTCAAAACTGCAAACAATAATTCAATTAATTAGGAATCACCCTCAAACTATCTTTAAAAAAATAAGAAGATTGATAATTAAGAAAAAAAATGAAGAAAGAGCAAAAAACATTTCGATGAATAGATGGAAGGATGTATGTATATCATTATTTTCTATATACACTAACTATATTTATATTAAATATATACAAAAATTCAAGTGAATACTTTTCCGAAACACTTCTCAGTAGGATAATTTTGCACTTCCCACATGATTTATAAAGACGATTGCAACAACCAAATAAGGTAAAAAGAATTTGAAATAACGACAATTATTATTATCTTTTTGGGCTCTATCTGAGATGTGATCCGTTTGTATAATAAGTATCCAGGCGAAAATACGAAAATATTAATTGTCAGGTCTAAAATTTAAAAGGCTAAAACTACAACGGTAAAATGTTAATAATTATTGCTACTTACCTTACATATTTTGAAGATGAATAGTCTATGACATATCTTTTATCAAATTTTAAAAAAGATTGAAAAATGATAACTTGTTCATGATTCATTATAGACAAGACTTCTACTTGTATGCCAAAATAATTCATCTTTTTCACTTGCCCTTAAATGTGTACAAATTATTTGAAAATAGTACAACATTCACTAGCTGAAATTGGTTTTAACCACATATATGTGAATTCCAATTATAAGTTATAACGATCTCATAATATTGTTTCATTATTTTCACAAGTACAGTTGTATCAAAATAATTGCTTAGGAAATAATTATAGCTGAAATTGTGTATGTCGTTCGATTTGTCTTTCTTTTTTCTTATTTTTTGCACATTAATATAATAGATAAATTTTGGTAACCAAAAAGTTTTCATTCGTTTGGTTACACTACAAAAGCATAATTTCATGGATCACAATGTTGACTCACACCATAAAAGATAATTATATCAAAGAAAAAAAAAATACATGTAAATCAATGGTATCAGTACTTAGTAAATCTTAACATTATGTAATTGAATTGTTTTAAGAAATTGAATGCGTTGCAATTACATACATACTCTACTATGTAAACAAATAATCTACTATACATATTACATTTAACAAGGTGGAATATTTATTGTATACTTTTTCACAAAAAGATAAGATTATATATATATTTTCACAGAAAAGTATACATCCATATGATAAACTATAAGGTCATCCAAGTATGTCACATCTTACTTTTTATTGATGTACAAAAATTATCATATGATATGGCGCACTGTGTTTTCAATTTTATGGTGTTATTCTTTCGATGGAACTTGGCTGAGCCTATAAGCTCTTCAATAAAACACCTTATAAAATATTTGATAGTTTATAAGCTCTCTAAAAGTGTTTGATAAACTTTTTTTTTAAGAAAAAAAAAATCTTATAAGCTCTCAAAATAATATGGTAGGAGCTTATAAGATATTTTTAAAAAGTTAGGTGTTAAGTTGGATTTTTACCAATAAAGTGAGTGTCCTAAACTTAGAATTTGTGTTGTTTTTTAGTAGATTGAGTCAAAATTATTATTAAAGTAGTATATCGAGTTAAAATAGGTATTTTGGAATCAAAGAATCAAGAAAACGGATGAAAATGGCGAAAAATGAGTTGTATCGCGGTACACAAAGCCATACCACTGTAAGAACTTAAGAAGAAATCAAGAAACAGCTCTGGAACGGGTACCACATGAGGTACCGCGGTACAAAACAACCTTGTACCACGAATTCAGGGATTGTGTATCGCGGTACACAATTTTTTGTATCTTGTATCGTGGGACACAATTCTTTTGACATTTGTACCGCGATATAGTATATTTTCACTGTGTACCGCAGTACATTGTGTTCGTGTTGCAGTTCAACCCAAATTTCACCTGCTTAATACCACGATACATTCAACGCATACTGTGGTACCTATCAAACATTCTTTAGCAATAATTTAACTTCACACGGTGAGAAACCACGAAAAACTTCCTTTACAGCAAAGAAAGATTAATCAACCAAAAGAGAATAAGAAGACACAAGAGTTCACATAAAAAAAAGAGAATTTAATGAGAACATCTTATAATGGACAACAAAAGAGTCCAATTAACAACATATGTATCAGAAGGAAAGGAAGGAGTTTCTCTGCTATAAATAGCCCTCATCTTCAGCAGTTGAAGGACACCTCCACAACTAAGAATAAGTTCAATTTTCAAAAATCATATGTCAGTTTTTATAGTTTTTGTTTTTCTACGGTTTGCACAATTCTGCTCATGCACTTAGTAACAGTTGATAGGAAGGAGAAGAAGGAGCAGGAGCTTACAACATGAAGCTTGAGAAATCTTCCAACCCCGATACATACAAGTTTATACCATCTATTTTTAATTCTTGTTTTGCAATTTGTAGTAGAATGATTATTTGTTCTTGGATATCACCATGAGCTAAATTTCCATTTCTATAGGATGATGTTACTTAATTGAATCTTATATTTTGATGTTTTAATCTATCATGTTTCGGTAGTTGATTTATTTATACTGTTTGTTTTAATTCCTTCTAAATTACTTGATCAATAATTTAGATTATTTGGTGTATACAATTATAATTCAAGAGAAATAATTGGATATTTGGCCTAAAAATAATATAACTTAGAATTTCATATAGTTGAGAAACATATGATCTCTTTGAAATCTTTTGTATGAATTCATTAATCCTTTTAAAACTTTGTTTGTGATTTTTTATAGAGATATTGAAATCTAAATTTAGATCTTTAAATTATTCACTAATCGAGAGATATGAATGATTATTTTCAGAATTCAAGATTTATACATCACTAGACACCAATGAATGATAGATTGAGTTGAAAAATATAAAATATGATTAAGTGAACCATTCATCTAGAATTTCATTATTATTGCATATTTGATAAATTGTTCAAGCCAACAAAATGCTCAAACTTTGTGTTAAATTATATAATTGTTATTTATTCTTTTTGAAAATACCAAAACTCATTATTCGATTTTCTAGATGAAATTAAACTATTTTAATTACAATGCTTAGTGCTTATTTGATAATCATTCCTTGTGGATATGACAACCCGATTTTTATCATTATATTAAAATTTGACACCGTACACTTGCGGTAATATTTTCACGAACATTAGGAAATCTGATCTTATTTTGACAACCTCCTTTAATTCTGATTGTTTTAATTACAAAGCTACAATTGCTCACACTCTATAAGTGCTATCAACTTATTTTATCCAATTATTTCAATAATTTATTTTTAAAATAAGATTAACATCTTATAGAATTTAAAACCATGTTATAAGATGTATGAGCTTATAAGATTTATTAAATTATAAGCTTATTCAAACAATCTCTTAGTGTTTTCTCAAGGATATGTATTACATTAGGCTGATATTTTATCTTTTAATAACAAACAAAACAAAATCATACTCACTTTGACCATTACACATCTCTCAGTTTTTATATCTCCCCCTTCATTCAGAGATGATTAATCGTTTACATGGATAAATTGCAATAGCTGGTTTATTAAAATTAGGAGTTGTGAATGTGTATCCCAAAATAATTAAGAGACGTGGAAAAAAAATTTAAAGGGTAATTAATATATAGCATTGCTCAATTATCTGCATGCATTTGTACTACTATTAACAATGTGACATGTATAGTTAATTTTATAATGATCAATTATGGATGACAATAAGGCGGGTAGGGATGAGTATCTAAAGACCCAGACCCGCCGAGGGTCGCGGGACAGGAGGGGGGAATCGTCCTAACCCGAATTAAATAAGATTAAATACAAAAAATTGAAAAATAATAGAAAAATGTATATATCTATAAAATATTCTTTATAAAAGTTGTCATAATCAATTTATAAATGTTAGATATAATATTAAATATATAAAAATATATTATAATATATATTACATATGCAAAATATATATATACACATATAATGTATTAAAATAAATAAATTTTTTAGGCAGTGCTGGCTGAAACAATACACAGACCTGTCCCACTGAGGGTCACGGATGGGGTCATCCAAACGAGCCCTGACGGGTGGGTCGTGCCAAAATTGGCATCGCTATGAACAATTAAGTAATATGGCATTTGATTAATTTTTTCTTTTTTTTTTGTAATTGAGTACTTTAAAGTAGGGCTGACAATCTCCGACACAATAAGAAAATACGACCCGAATCTAACACGATATAAATGGGTTAGTGTGGACCCATTTATTATTGGGGTCATAATCGTGTCAGACCCAATTAACCCTAATAATAAATGGGTCAATTTCGGGTTGACCCGAAAAGACCCACTTAACCCGTTTAACCCATTTGAAGAAGAAAATTGTAATTAATTCTACTTTGATATTTGGTGAGTTATTTAATAGTTGTTTGATTGATATTTGTATCATATGTTTGTGTTTTCTCTTAAACCTTAATTGCATTTTTTTGTTTAAATGTTAACATATTGTAGGAGTACAACGTATTTGGAGTTTGTTCATGTTCCTTGGATGCCTAATCTGATAAGCCTATTATCAAGTCAAATTACGATTTGAATATTTTGATTGTATTTCTTTATGTTTTTAATATTTTATATATAAATAATCCAAAATTCCCATTTTATCATAATAAATAGATGGTTTATTCAAGGCTGAAAAATATAGAGGAAATTACACAAAATACCCTGAATTTAAGAAAAAAGACAAAAATACCCACCCATCACAAAAATACCCCACCCGTTCCATTCCATGACAAAAATACCCTACCTTTGGTTTCATCACATGTTTGGATTAAGATATTCTTCCCCATTTTTCATTCCACGGCAACAAAGAAACCCTAAATTCCAGAAGCTTATGTTCTCCGTCTCTTGCACCATTTGTTCGATCATCCTTCCGATGGAGAACCGTCGTTCTGCTGGAGCGTCGTCATTCCGCCGGAGCACCGCTCGTTAAGATAATTTTTGATTCCCCTCCTTACTTTGATATATGTAAGTCTATTGTTTTCCTTGAATTGTTCAATGAATTGGAAGTTTTTCGTTTGAACTGGAAGACATTGTTCAATGAATTGGAAGTTGTTGAGGGGATGAAGCTTGACAGAGGTTATATTTCCCCATACTTTATTACAAACCAGAAGTGAGAAGAACTAGAAATATGTAAGTCTATTGGATGATATTATTCATACTGCCAAAGTGTGATTGATGCATCCTTGATGTTCCTTGAAATCATTGAACTGACGAGTTGCCTATATTATATAGGAATTGGATGATCCTCTAATTTTAATTTACGAGAAGAAAATATCAAGCATAAATGCTATTGTAAAAGTTCTGGAATTCGCACTAGAGAATTCGTCATTGTCGATCTCCTCGAAGTTGCTGAGTGGATCCCACTTCACGAACCCGTCTTGCTTTCCTTCTTTCTCTCTCTCTCTCTTGCCTGTCTCGCAGGATGAATATGTTTTCCTTCAACGATTTGGATTCCCGGTTTTCTTCTTTTCTTGTGTTGAATGCAAATTTGAATGATTTGTTGATTTTGTGTTGCTGATGCATGATTTTTCCGTGTTCTTTTATTATTTTGTGATTTGAAGTTTTTTGTTTGTTTCAATATTGTTTCGAAGTTGTTTCTTTTACGTTTCTTTTGTTCTTTTATGTATTTTCCATTTATTTTGTTCTTTTTTATTATTTTTTATTTGTTGTGTTTTCTATCTGACTGTGTATCTTTTTCTTTTATTTCTTTGGTAGTGAATGTGGGATTTTTTGTTGCTTGTTATGCCAATCACTTTATTGTTGGGAAGGCTATGTACGTCGAAGCGTTCGAGATAGATAATGAACAAGCAAGACTCAGTGATCTGCTTCACAATCATGCTAAGTTGAAGCTGCAAAATGGTGATGACGATGACAACGACATTGAGATTCTACCTCCACTTCCTAATGATTTTAGAGAATTTTAGTTACGTAAATCTTAATGATGGTGTAATCAGTTGAAACGTGTAAGCAACATAAATGAAACATGTAAGAAACAATTGTGAAACAGGGGATCATGTGATAAAAGTTTGTAGTAAATTGCTTTTAAATTTAGAGAAATAGTGTAGTTTTTCCCCATATACTCTTGAGCTTTTTTTTTTGTCATCCTTGTAAATGTTGATCTTGATTCATTTCGATGTCTGCATGCCTAATCTTGAACTAAAGATCTCACGTACTCTAGCAAAGTTGTTACTACTAGGTCTTTCCCCGCTACAGTTGATGCATTCAATAATTTTACGATGTTGGAAATCAATACAAAGTATTTTTTGGTCTGACAGTGGAGTCGTGTCCATTTCTCGTAGCCGATGATGGACAAGTAAGCTCAAATTTTCTAAATTGAATTTGTTGTTCCAAGATTTCGTTTAGGGTGCTGGATGTGCAGTCCATTGAAAACAGTATTCTTGTTATTTCAAAGTTGGTATACTCTTTATTTTCTTCCCATTGTCCATTGTGACATACCACAACTAAGATTTTCTCCATGCAACTGTGGAATTCAATGAAAAGTTGGCTAAGTGAAACATATAAGAAACATAAATAAAACAGGTATGAAACAATAAAGAAACAACAAACATGTTTGAAACAACAAAGAAACAACAGAGAAACCAACGCAAAAAATCAGCGGAAAATGGGTATTTTTGTCAAAAAACAGCGGAAAATGAGTATTTTTGTCAAAATTCAATGGAAAAATGGTATTTTTGTCCAAAATCAGTGGAAAATGGGTATTTGTGCAGGGATTGAGTATAGAAAATGGGATATTCATGTCCTTTTCCCCAAAATATACAGGTCATTTTGGGTCGTTTTTGGGTTACCCCTGTAAAAAACAGGTCGTGTTTGAGTTGACCCATGTGACCCGAATAATTATACGAGTCATATTTGGGTTGGTCAAATTTACGTAATTATTGTGTCTCGATACGATCCGCGAACCGGAACACGACTTTAATTGTCAACCCTACTTTGAAGCGTGGAGGTGACGGTGACAACATAGCACCATTAACGGATAAATCGATAAAATAAAATAAAAAAAATAAAAAAAGTATTCAAGAACTAAAGAGAGAAAAAGAGCGCAAGAGTCGGAGAAAGCACGTTCGATCGATTTATGAATGAGAAATCCGCCCACTCTTCTCTCACTCACAATTGACTCTGCGCTCATCAATTTCTCGACTATATCAGATCTTTCCTTCGTCCCTGAGCACATTCTTCTCGAGCTCTTCGTGGTATGTCTATATGTAAAATCTCAATTTTCGCCCCTCCCCATCCCACCTCATATGTATACGTTTATGTTGTATATGTGTATGGTTTATTTTTGGATCTTGGATGTGCCCTTTTGATTATTGTGAAATGGGTTTGTCTTGATTTTGGGAATTGGTGTTTGTTGCGGATGTGATCTGGGGTTTTGAGATTTGGTGATTGTTTTTTTTAGGTTTCTGGCTGTGAATTTTCCCCTTTCTCTGTTCTTTTCCTCTCCCGAAGGGAGATATTGATCGGAGAAGTGTTTTCAGCCATTTCGGAAATGCTGGGCTGGACTTGAAAATATTTTTATTTTTATTTTTAAAAATGTTTAATGATTGAGTAGTAGTAGTATTTTTAGGCTGGTCCCTGAATCATTTTCATTCCTTAAAACACTTTCGCGTGGATTTTCCTTCAAAAATAAATTTGTCTGGTAGCAGTGAGCACGGTACCTTTTATAGGAACATCCATGTGGTTGTTTTAAATAGTAAAATTGACAAACACTCGGTATTAGAATAAAAATATGTGAAGATTTCAAGGTTGGATTAATTAGTTGATTAACTTTCTGATTTAAGGTTAGGGTTTCAGAACAAAATATTTCAAAGGTTTTCTATCAAGTTTATCCAATATGATGGCATTCAGTATGTTATCCCCACTGGAAGGAAATATAGAACTTAAAATTCTAAAACAAACACAAGCATCTCAGAAATGGTTTAGTTAAACCGTATAAAAAATCACTTTCTTGGTTAAAGAAAATTCAAGAACAATACTTCACTACTTTGAAACGAAATAGTGGTTAGCTGGTCTTGCCTCATTTATTGACATGCCCATGCTCAAGCTCACCCGCCTGTTGTATTTCGACAGTGAACAAGCAACAGGGTACTCTGTATGTGTTTGCATGTGGTGTTCTTGTCTCATTTACAAACTTGTGTTCAGTTATTATCAAATCTAAGATTCTAATACACTTCATATGTTCTATAAGTTTTGGTGCAGCTTTAATTGTTAAAAGGTAAGATTTTCCTTTTTAACGGCCTAGTGCTATCCCTTATAGTCTCTGACAAACAGAGAGATTAGTTGCAAACTAATTTAGGACATTATTCTTCTCTGCGAAGGTGTAGGTGACAGTGACTACTTGTTGCACCAAATAACCAAGTTTAAAAGGAATAGTTTATTCTTTGTATCTGCTAATTTCTTTGTTATTCTTTGAATTTTTTTCTGCTAACTTATTTTAGTATAGAGTTTCCGATTTCAGTTAGTATTGCTGGGTTCTGCTTGCCATATCTGTGTCTCTCCTGTGGTTCATGCTCTAAAATTAATGTGAGTGCTACGAAATATTTGGATGATTGAGGCCTAGAAAGTTAGGATGAAAGGAGGAACTATATTCTTTGTTGGGTTAAATACTATTCTGTTTGTTGAATATACAGAGGTATTTTATACAGCCTTCTAGGTTACAAGTCTGAAGTAGAATCTAATATTTTTTCGTTGAAATTCCTGGACATGTTTCTGTCATATTGATCTTATCAATCACTCATGTCGTTCTCCATTGCAGTATAGCCTCTGAATAAAAGTAATTTGGGCTGTCATACCTGTTTTAGTGATAATCACTTTTTAGAGGCCTGAAAACAGGGGAGACCACTTTAGTGACAGTTGCATTATGTGTGCGAGATGACACTTCTATGCAACAGGATCAGTCAGTTTTCCATTATTGGAGTGTTATTTAGGGAGGTCTTGTTCGAAAGCTATGAAAGCTCTATTTGTTTGAACCAACTAGCTTCATGGGGATTAAAGTTAGGACAATTAAGGCAGAGAACCTTTCAATCAAATAAAAATATTATGTATGATACGAAGAAAGAGGAGCCAAATCAAGTACACATTCTACTGTACTTCTCTTAAATAATTTTAGGGAAAATTACAATACTCTTGAGGTTCAGTCTAATTACGAATAAACCTAGCTATCTTGCAAAATTACAAATTCTCCATTTGAAATTTGTTTCTATTCTACAAATTGCACTCTCAAGGGGGTATTTGTTAAGCAAATACAAACCTCAATGAGGTGTTTGTAGTACCTTAAGGAGGTATTTCTAAATTTGAAAGATAATTAGATTTCTTCTGTCCATTAAGCGCACAAGTATGTGTATAGTTTTTTTTTTTAAGAGTACGAATCCTGGGAGGGGAGGGAGCTAGGTGGGAATCGAACCTCTGCGCATGCCTGAGTTTTATAAATGCCTTACCACTAGGCTATCAAACAATTCGTAAGTAACTATATAGTTAACTCTTTGCAATTTCATTATGTGTTGGGATCCTGAAGTAGATACTTAGCTTGATTTCTTTACAATTATATCTTATTTCAAAATTCTTGTGCAAACTTATTTTGATTGGTAGAGAACGTTAAAGGCTGGGAAACTGAATGAGAAGATTTTGAAGTTATTTGTAGCAACTGGCAAAGAAGAAATTCTTTCTGTCATTGAGTCACTTAATATCCAACATATTCTGGTTCCTGTCCTTCCTACCCGTAGTTATTTCGTCACTAATTCTTGCTACTCGATTATGATGTGGTCGCTTATGACTTCCTAATTCTTGTCAGGATGCTCGGAGAAACGCTGATGCTATTCGACACTGAGTGATTTTGCAGCTATAAGTGAAAGCTGAATACTAGCCGCTTTTTTGGAGAACAAAAAGTTGCTCGTAATATTATAAATTTTATTTTCTCCGTTAGAATCCTGAAAAAATGTCGCAATTTACTATTAAAGACGATGAGGTGGACATTGTCATTGGTGCCCTTCAACCCGATCTTACATCATTCATGGAACAATGGAGACCATTTTTTTCCCGTTTCCACCTTATAATCGTCCAAGATCCTGACCTCAAAGGTGAACTAAAAATTCCCGAAGGATTTAACCTAAATCTCTATACAAAGTCCGATATAGATAAAGTCGTGGGCTCGTCATCAAATGCTATTTCTTTTTCCGGCTACTCTTGCCGCTATTTTGGCTATCTTATGTCACGGAATAAATATATTATCTCCATCGACGACGACTGCATCCCGGCAAAAAATAGCAACGGCGAACCGATTGACGCTATATCCCAGCATATTATCAACCTTACGACCCCAGCTACTCCGTTTTTTTTCAATACACTCTACGACCCTTTCTGCGAGGGGGCCGATTTCGTCCGAGGCTATCCATTTAGCTTACGAAGTGGTGTCGAATGTGGGCTCTCGTGTGGACTGTGGCTCAATTTAGCCGACTATGACGCGCCTACACAGTCCCTCAAGCCGGATTTGAAGAATTCTCGGTACGTCGACGCTGTTCTTACAGTGCCAGCACGGACGATGCTTCCCGTGAGCGGAATTAACATAAGTTTCAACAATGAGTTGGTGGGACCAGCTTTACTTCCGGCTTTTAGGTTAGCAAAGGAAGGAAAAGTGAGGTGGGAGACGGTCGAGGATATTTGGACCGGGATGTGTGTTAAGGTCGTGTGTGATCATTTGAGGCTCGGCGTGAAAAGTGGGCTTCCGTATGTGTGGAGACAAGAAAGAGGCAACGCGGTGGAGAGTTTGAAGAAAGAGTGGGAAGGCGTTAAGCTTATGGAGGACGTCGTCCCATTTTTCCAATCGGTGAGGTTGTCTGAGTCGGCCGTCACGGCGGAGGATTGTGTGGTTGAGATTGCTTCGTCGGTTAAGGAGCATTTGGGACCGTTGAATCCTACGTTTGATCGTGCTGCTGAAACTATGGTCGAGTGGATCAAGCTTTGGAAGAGAGTACGAGCGAACTAGGCGCTGGAGGTGGCAATGGTATTTTATTGCTTGCTTCTCTCATTAATATTCTGTTTTTATTTAGTATTTGTTTCTTGTAATGAACTCGATTTCGAGTCATCGGAAATAATTGGTGATACTATTTGGCTGTTGTGCTCTTTGTGGAGTTTATGAATGCTCTGATCGTATGGTTCTGCTATTCATACTTGAGGGACATTATAAATTTTAATAATGGTGGTTTTATTGTTCTTGTGATTCTCTTGTTTGTGCAGCAATATATGGGTGCAAGAAAAACATATTCAAGCTTAAGAGGGTGTTTGGTAAGCTTATTTAAAAGATATTATGAAGCTCGTATATTATATCAGATAAGATGTTTTTAGAGTTTATAAGATATTAAATCTCATTTTGAAAATAAGTTATTTAGGTGTTTGGATAAAATAAGATGATGACTTTTAAAATATTCGTAATGACAATTTAGTAATTTAAATTAGTAACTTAAATAAGTCAAAATTACAGGAGATTGTTAAAATAAGAGCTTATTTTGAAAATAAGTGGGGATCTCTCAACTTTTGTAAAAACAACTTTTAAGCTCGTAACATTTTATTTTGTGAGCTTATAAGATCTTTTTCCCAAAAAAAAATTATCAAACACTTTTACAAAGCTTATAAGCTCTCAAAAATCTTATAAAATATTTTGATGAGCTTGTTAGGATCAGCCAAAAGCCATCTTAGGTAATGGTGCTACGGTTAAAAATGGTTTAAAAATGTGTATATCAGTACATATATGGTTGTCAAGCAGGATATTTGCTGTACACAAAATCTAAACATCTTTATTAAAGCTTATAAGTATATGATTTTCTCGTGTTTTTGACACTAATACAGCAGAATATTTGTTGGACACAAATTTAAAATGGTTGCTTGTAATAATTGATTATCTTATCTAAACCCCGCAGAAATGGTAACATTGTGATTTCTATGGGAGCAGTTCTGTTTTTTTTTTTTTTCCCGGAATTTTCTTTATGTTCATTGTTTGGTTAGCATTTGAGGAAATGTTTTTTTTCTTTTGGAAGAAAACAATAATATGTTCGATTTTTTTATTCTTCAAGAACAATTCTTATAAAATGAAATTGACCTATTATAAATAATTTATTATATTATCAAATTATTTATTTATTATAAATATATCTCATCTCTTTATTATATTGTATACTATTTAACATTAATAAATGCCGATATAACATCACTTATCTAACAAAACGCACTTGATATGATTACTACAGTAAAAAGAGAATATGATAGTAAATTTTGGTCTCTTTCAAAACACAAAACGAACATTATTCAATGGATTATTGTTGAGTTATTAACCCATTGCTTTATTAGCTTGGCTCATTTCTTACCAATCCTTATACCCAAATGCAACCCAAAGCAACCAAGCTCACTATCTTAACCCATTGAGTATTTGGGTCTCGGGTTCGGACCGTGGCACCCATTTGCTAAGTCCGCAGATCCTTTTATATCCATTATGAGCCATTGATTGTTCTTGTTTGATCTTGGCCATCCGTTGGGACTTTAAAAGGGGTCTTCCCTGAAACCCTAGTTCATTATCTCTGTTTTCACTCTCTCTCGTCGATCTCTCTCTCTAACTCTCGAATCTTCTTTTGTACTCTTCTTCTCTGTGAAATCCGATCTCTCATCGGAGTTTCTGTGAAATCTCTGAGTATTTTTGGTAGATCTGAGTGTTTCCATCTTTAGTTCACATCCTTTGTGGGCGAACTAAGTTGGGGCCAAAAACTAGGGTTTCTAGGAAGTTTAGGGTTTGTTCGATTTGTGGATTTTCTGGGTCTCTGGGTGCAGATCTGGGGGTTTCTTGAGGGGCTTTGTGGCGAGGCTTTGTGGCTTCCTTCTATTTGGTTCTCCGGTGATTTCTCTGGTGACTTACGTTGTGGTTTTGGCAAAAACTATCCTGAGCCGATAACCAATATCGAACTCAGGATTTTTACCCTTATTACTTTTATTCTTTACATTTATTGTATTTTACTTTCGATTTTGAGTCTAGAGTTGATTTGTACTAATTAAGCTTATTATCGAGTCTGTATTTGATTTGGTACTTCGTGTATCAATCTATTTGAGGCGGATAGATACCCAACAATGGTATCAGAGCACCTATCCGCCTCGTGGTGGGTTGGTGCCTTTGGTTCTTGAGCTTTCTTGGTGATACTTGGCTCCCTGGTATACTTGGTTGTGGTGAGAACCCATGACTAGCTCCTGGTAGTAGGGAACTTTCTCTCCCCTTTCTCTTTATCTTTCTTTTAGTACTTAAACTAATGGATTAGACTAAGCCTCCCGACTCGCACCTGAGTGCAGTGGAATCTTGAGGTGCGAGGGGGATCCATCGTAGTTCTTTAATTCTTTCTGTTGATCTTGTAATTTGGACTCTGTGTGGTCCAGTGTTGCCTATCTTGCTTTCTTACTACTTTGTGTTGGACTCTGCGTGGTCCTTGATTGCTCCTTGGTAATTTTCTGTTGTTTTGAATTGGACTCTGTGTGGCCCACTAGTTTGTTGCTTCTGCTGTCCTTTGTGATAATTGTGTTACTCTTTCCTGCATCTGTGCTATATTCTTTGTGATATTCTGGTATTATCTGAGATTATGGCTGGTGTTTCTGGTTATCACATGGAACCCTTTAATGGGAAAATCGATTTTTCAATCTGGCAACAGAAAATGAAAGGGATTTTGATTCTGCAGAAATGTTTTAAAGCTATTGATCAAAAATTTACTGATAAAGATATTGCTGAAATAAAATATGAACTTGATGAATTTTCTTACTCATCCATTATCCTTGATCTTTCTGATGCTGTTTTAAGAAAAGTTGGCAAGTTGTCAAGTGCCAAAGAACTTTGGGAAAAATTGGAAGAACTTTTCACTGAAAACTCTTACCTTCCAAACGCTTTCTACTAGATAAGTTTTTTAGATTTAAACTTGATCTTACTAAGGATATGGATGAGAATTTGGATGTTTTCACTAGATATCAAACTCACTAGTGATAAAAACATTAATGATTATACTCCTATTGTTTTGCTAAATGCTATTCCTGATACCTATGCTGATGTTAAGTCTGCCATTAGGTATGATAGAGATTCCATAACTTTAGATACTGTGATTAATGACCTTAAGAGTAAGGAACTTGATCTTAAAATATCTTAGGGGAATGAACATGGGTCAGGGAAAGTGACGCATGTTAGGGGTAGAAATCAAAATAAGAAAAATGGGAATAACAATAACAATAAGTCTGGTAGAAAGAGAAGCAAAAGCAGAGGGATGTCTAATTCTAGACCTAATAATAATAAGAAGTGTTATAACTATGGTGAGCATGGTCATTACATCAAAGAGTGTACTAAACCCAGGAATAACCAGAATACAATCAAAACAACCAGAATAACAAGAACCAAACCAATGACTCTGTGAACTTGACTACTGACAATGATCATATGGATGATGTGTTTATGGTGCATGAACTGCATGATTTTGTCAATTGTGTGCCTTCAAATGCTTTATGTGAGAATGATTGGCTTATAGACTCTGCATGCACATTTCACATGACACCTTTTAAACACTTGTTCGCCTCTTATGCTCCTGTGCAAAATGGATCAGTTTCCATGACTAATGATAAAAAGTGTCAAGTATTTGGTGTTGGTATTGTGTGTTTAAAGCTAGGGCTATCCAATTAACCGATTTTTTTTCGGTTAACCATTAACCGGAAGTAATTCGGTTAATTCGGTAGGTAACCGAATTAATTCGGTTCGGTTAATGGTTAAGGGTTTTAGGATAATTGTTATCGTTTAATTATGGATGAAAATTCGAAATTAACCTAAATTAACCGAATTAATCAAATAATATATTAAATATTAAATATTATATTTTAATATATAATATAATAAATATATAATATATAAGTAAAATCTAATCCTAAACCAAACAGTGAAACCAATTACCTTATTACCAAATATAATTCCCCATTTCCCATTTGGCCATTTCCCTTAGATCTTATGGTCTTAGCCTCTTAGGGTTTTTAGTTTCTACTTAGGGGCCGCCAATCAAAATAATTTTCAAAAATCTTCACTCTTCACTCCCATATCTCATATCTGGACAAATCTTCACTCACAAGTCACTCTTCACTCCCATATCTCATATCTGGACAAATCTCACTAGTTCTTCTAAGTGTTGTATCCAAATTCTATTTTGTAATGTTTTGATTGGTATGACATTCAACTTTCTGCAATCGATTATGATTTATGCCTGACTGCCTGTAATTTAATTTGTAGTGGTGAATTAATCATGAGTCATGACTGAATGTTTCATACATATTTTCTATTTTTTTTAAATTTTGGTTAATTCAAATTTTTGTTTCGAAATAATCAAATATTATTGGTTCATGTTAATTCGATAATCAAAATTTTGGTTCGGTGAATGGTTTTACCAAATTGAAAAATCAGTTAATTTGGTTTTTAATATTTCAGTTAACGGTTAGCCGAATTAACCGAATGAACACCCCTATTTAAAGCTTGATGCTGGTTATGTTTTGACTTTAAATGATATAAGGCATGTTCTTGACTTGTCTAACAATTTGATCTCATGTGCTATGCTTGAACATGATGGATATGAGGGGAGATGGGGGTAAGGGCATAATGAAAATTATGAAAGGTTCCCTTATAATTGCTAAAGCTGAAAACAAAAGGAATTTTTATGTTTGCTATGTTGAGTCTGTTCTCTGTATGCAAAATTCTGTGAATAATGTGAACACTGTGACCAATGTGAACTCTATGAATGATAAAACTGAACTTTGGCATAAAAGACTTGGTCACATTAGTTCTAAGGGACTTGAACTTTTGTATAAAGAAGGTTGTTTTGGTAATGATAAACTTACTTGTGTGTCTTTCTGTGACTCTTGTGTGTGTGGCAAACAACAAAAAGTGAGCTTCCCCACTTCCCCATGCCCCAAACAAACTTCCTGCACTGATATTCTTGAATATTTACATGCTGATGTTTGGGGTCCTGTTAGTGTTCCTACTCATGGTGGGAATAGGTATTTTCTATCTTTGATTGGTGATTTTTCAACAAAAGTGTTTGTATTTCTTTTGAAAAACAAGTTTGATGTCTTTGAAAAACTTCAAAACTGGAAAATCTTGATAGAAAATCAAACTGGAAAAAAGATTAAGTATCTTAGAACTGATAATGGGTTGGAATCAAATGATTTACACCCTCAAAAAATGGTGTTATCGAGAGGATGAATGGTTTATAACTCTTTTGGAAAGGGTGAGAAGTATGTTGAACACATCATTGGTCTTTCCAAAAAGATTTTCGGGGTGAAATCAATATCTTTCATACAGCTTGATAAATGACTTCAAAGGATTATGTGATAAATATATCACCTTCTGTGCATTTGAAAGGGAAATATCCAGAACTTGTATGGTCTGGAAAACCTGTGGACTTTTCAAATTTAAAATCTTTTGGTTGGTTTGCTTTTGTTCATCAAAAGATTGACAAATTTGATCCCAGGTCCATAAAATGTATTTTTTTGGGATACCTTGATATCATGGGGTTAAAAGGTACAGACTTTGGTCTAAATTTGAAAATGGTTTCAAAGTGATTATTAGTAGGGATGTTGGTTTCAATGAAAATAAATTCCCTTGCCTTGAAGTTTCTAAAACTATTTCCGAAACTCAAAACCCCATTATTCGTAATACGGTGGAACTTTCTAACTTGCCTTCTAGTTCTGTGAATGATGATTCTGATATTATTGATGTTGAGCATGATCCTGTGAATGCTAATGATGTGAATAATGATACTGAGAATGTGAATAATGACTTGCATGATAATGTGCATGATGACTTTCCTCTAGTTGACACTGAACATACTAATGAGCATGTGAATAATGATGATTTGAATGATTGTGTTAACTAGAGATAGAACTAGAAGAAATGTTAGAATTCCTAATAAGTTTGCTGATTTTCACTTTGACTTCTTATGTGTTCTATGTATTTGACTCCATTGAAGATTCTGAGCTTAAAACCTACTCTGAAGCTATAAAATCTGCTAACTCTGTGAAATGGTTGACTACTATGCAAGATGAAATGACCTCTCTGCATGTTAATACCACTTGGGTGCTTGTTCCTAAACATGTTAACTGTTCTATTGTTGATAGTAAATGGTTGTTTAAGATTAAACAAGAATCTGAAGGCGTTAGGTATAAGGCTAGATTAGTAGCCAAAGGTTTCACTCAGAAAGAAGGAATTGATTACCCTGAGATATTTGCCCCTGTTGTGAAGTTTGTGACTGTGAGAATTATGCTAGCTTTAGCGGCTCAGTTTAACTGGGAACTAAAGCAACTTGATGTTAAAACTGCTTTTTTACATGGTGAATTGGATGAAAGGATATTCATGAAACAACCTGAGGGTTTTGAAGATAATTCAAAACCCAACCATATATGTTTGTTAAAGAAGTCTGTGTATAGTTTAAAATAGTCCCTTAGACAGTGAATAAAAAGTTTGACCAGTGCATGCTTGATTTAAAATTTTGTAGGAGTCAATTTGATCACTGCTTATATTTTAAACTTGATGCTAAGTGTCCTCTTTTTCTGCTGATATATGTTGATGCTATGTTGTTGACTGGCCCACACATTAAGACTGTTGATTATGTGAGAAATTGTTTAAGTGCTAAATTTGATATGAAATTCTTAGGTGATGCTAAGAAAATTTTGGGTATGAATATTGATAGGGATAGAAATAACTATGTGATTTACCTTCATCAATCTTCATACATTGAAAAGATTTTACAAAAGTTTTCTATGAGTGCTGCAAAATCTGTTAATGTCCCACTTGCTTCTCATTTTGTCTTAAGGAATGATCAGTCCCCTAAAACTGAACCTGAAATGCTTTCTATGCAAAACATTCCTTATGCTAATGCAATTGGATCTGTTATATACTTAATGGTAAGTACTAGGACTATTATTGCTTGTGTTGTTTCTTGCCTTAGTAGATTTATGCCTAATCCTGGTATGGTGCATTTGAATGCTTTGAAGTGGTTGTTGAGAGATTTGAGACATTCAACTGATTATTGCTTAAACTTTTCTAAGTGTGACAATCGTATAATTTTGAAAGGATATGTTCATTCTAATTATGCCAATGGTAAAGATAACAGAAAATCAACATCTTATGTTTTCACTCTGTGTGGCTCAAAGACGGACGCACAACCCCCCTTGCGGGGAACGTGCCCCCCTCCCCCCAAAACAAATTTATTGTTTATTTTTTAAAGCTATTAATTAGTTAAAAAAAATAAAGTGTACTCCTATTAATTTATTATATATTTTATTATTGTACCTATTTTATTTTTGATGTAATTTTTTTAAGGAATTCATATTGTAGTTTATAATTATATTTGTTTTGTGAGTAGGTATCTTGTGAGATGATATCACCGTGCGATGGAAACAAAGAATAACACTTTTTAATGTTAAAAGTAATATTTTTAGTGTAAAAATTAATACATTGTCTAAAATAATTAAAAAATATGATCAGACAAAGTATTATTTTTTCATATAAAAGTACTTTTTTTTCGCCGCGCGGTGCGGTCTTCTTACACAAGTTTTTGCCTTGTTTTGTACCCCCCTTGTAAAAAAATCTTGGATCCGTCCCTGGCGTGGCTCTTGTATAAGTTGGAAATCCCAGTGACAACATATAGTGGCTCTGTTTACAATAGAATCTGAATATGTGGTTGTAACGGAAGCTTTAAAAGAAGCTTTATGGCTAAAAGGTCTTATTTCTGAAAATCGGTTTTCTAAAACAAAATGTTGTATTTTTGGACTCTCAATCTGGTATTCAGTTTTGTAAAAACCCAGTTTTTCATGATAGAACCAAACACATAGATGTTCGTTTTCACTTTATAAGATATATTTTTTCAAAAGGTTTGGTTAATCTTGAAACGGTGGCTTTTGAATACAACCCTGCTGATATGGGTACTAAGTGTCTACCCTTATCAAAGTTCAAAACTTATCTAAAAATTCTTAATTTTGACACTGGTGACTAGGCTGCCCCTAGTGATTACCCTAGCTAGGCTTACAGGCTCACTGTGTTTGTTTGTAAGTCCAAATTGTTAGAGTAATGCTTACTTTATGCTTGTATAAGTCTGACATTAAAACCCAGCTTACTTAAGTGTTTGTGTAAGTCCAAGTGGCTACGATAATCTAGAGGGGGGGGAATAGATTATCTCCATCTTTTCGATTTTACCCTCTTTTTCAAACCGAAAGCTCAAAGACAATAATAAAGGTGCGGAATGTAAACAACACACGTCGATTTATAGAGGTTCAACCCACCTAGGGCCTAATCCTCTACCACCCCAGTATATTCGGGATGGATTTCAAAAATAAAAAAGATTTTATTAATTACCAAAATTAATACAACACCAACTTACAACAACACCTTGAAGAGCACCACACTCTTCTTCAACACCACTTTTGAGATTACCACAATCTCTTCTTGAAGATTACCACAATCTCCAACGGCACCTTGTGAAGATTACCACAATCTTCAACCTTGAAGAATACCAAATTCTTCAACACCTCAACAAGAAGATTACCACAATCTTCTTACACCTAACACATAGATCACCCAAGTGTGTTCTTACCACAAGAACATTCACAAGGATATCTTGTGTTGAATGATAACCCAAAAATTCAAGATTACAACTCGATAATGAATTATACAATTGAGTGCAAGTGTAATCAAGAATAGCCTAGACCTCAAGAATGTGAAAGTGAATAGCTAGGCAAATTACAACAAGAAATAAGACAATGTAAGAACAAGTGTATTCTTGAGTGTATCTTGTTGTGTTGTAGTTTTCTCTCTTGTTGTGTTGCTTCAATTCTTCCTCTATTTATAGAAGATGTCTTGTACATGATAGGCTCCTCTTGGGGACATGAATTCTGTAAAAAGTACCAAGACAATTGAAGAAAAGAGCTGTTAGAAATCAACCCCTTAAATCAAGGAAAAGTTGTCTGTAAACTCAACGGATACTTTGTTGTCAAAAGAGGAGTTCGACCGGTCGCGCAGAGATAAGTTGAAATTGAAAACTCTGCAATATTTACACAGGGGGACCGGTTGGAGGTGGGTGCGACCGGTCGGCCTCATGTTGGATCGGTCGATCATGACCAAAATAGGGAAACAGATGAATCTGTTCTTCGGGGGGGCTTCAGGCATCGGTCGCCCTAGGGTCGACCGGTCGCCCCCCTTGGTTTTTCCTCCGTCCCTTTTTTTCTCCAAAACTCAACACAGTGTACGGGTTGCCCTATAGGGCACCGGTCGAGCCTGAAACATAAGTATTGTCCAATTTTATATCGAAAATAAACTCTAAGAAATACTCCAGAAAAAATAGTAAAAACATTTTAGCATCGATCGGAGAATTAGGACAACATTCGGGGACATAGTTTTGATGTAAAAACATTTTGACATAAAATCATTAAAAGCGTTGTCCATTTTAGTAAAAACAAACTTGAAGAAATACTAGGAAAATATTAAAACCATTTTAAATCATTTAGGAGTATTTGGACAACCTTTAAAAACATTGTTTTGGTATAAAAACAAAATTATCAAAATCATGATAAAACCATTTATCAAACAATCTCCCCCTTTTTGATGATTACAAACCAAAACAATTCAACAAGACTGATTTTGAAAACGAAATAATTTTTTCCGGTAAAAAATGAATATCCGTTGAGAGCGACAACATTCCGCGCAATATAAACGCAAGGATGGGAGTAGAGATATTCAAACACATATAGCAAATGCTCCCCCTATCAACATGCACAACAAGAGTAATATAGAAGCAACTTCAACATAAGCTAAAATCTTAGCTTTTCGATATTGAGCTTAAGTATCAAAAACTTAAAAGCTCCCCCTGTCAAAGAGACATCATTAGAACCGTATATAAGTCCATACTACAACCAATGGACCATGATTCATATATAACTATAATGCACCAAGTGGACTAAATATGATCCACAACTTATGGCTTTATGAAGCCAAAGCTTATAGCTTCTTTTCGTTAAGCTTATCTTAGCTTCTTTGAGCTAAAGAGCTTATAACCTGTTTCTCCCCCTTTGGAATCATCAAAAAGAATGTTAGCACGATACATACATCATATATTCACATCAAAGTGCGCAACTAAACCGATGTATCGAGCTATTTTGAACATTGAAGTTTTTAAACCAAATAGGAGGGAAGAGTCGAATTATACGACTTGTAGAAGCTTATGAAATATCATTTGATAAGCAAAACATGATCTCTATAAATATATAAGACTTTTGAAATCGAGAGAATCATGTAGATGATGAATTTTTCATTGAAACGTTTTATCGAACACTTGGCGGGCGTCAAAAATTGAAAAAGATATATATAGCCCTTGTAAATGAAATCAAGCCAAGTTTTTCATCACCAAATGCAATTTAATAAATATCATTCATCAACAATCAATAAGCTCATCACAAACATATATAATTTGCAGCAAGAAAATAAACTCCAAGAAATACTCCGAAAAATAGTAAAAACATTTTAGACCGGTCGGGAGAATTAGGACAACATTCAGGGACATAGTTTTGATGTAAAAACATTTTGACATAAAATCATTAAAAGCGTTGTCCATTTTAGTCGAAAACAAACTTGAAGAAATACTCCGGAAAATATTAAAACCATTTCAAATCATTTAGGAGTATTTGGACAACCTTTAAAAATATTGTTTTGGTATAAAAACAAAATCATCAAAATCATGATAAAACCATTTATCAAACAGTTTGCTGGTACCATATATAATTTGCGTTGTGCTTATTATGGTGAAGTCCTAATCAACTCTTTGTGAGGTAGGCACTTAGGAGATGATGATGACCAATTATATTTTCCAGGTTTGTCTAATGAAATCACAATGAGCCAAAGGTGGAGATTGTTGAGTTATTGGCCCATTCCTTTATAAGCTTGGCCCATTTCTTACCAATCATTATACCCAAAAGCAACCCAAAGCAACCAAGCCCACTATCTTAACCTATTGAGTGATCTGGGTCTCGGGTTCGGACTGTGGCACCCGTTTGCTAAGTCCATGGATCCTTTTATATCCAATATGAGCCATTGATTGTTCTTGTTTGATCTTGGCCATCCGTTGGGACTTCAAAAGGGGTCTTCCCTGAAACCCTAGTTTATTATTTCTGTTTTCACTCAATCTCCTCGATATCTCTCTCTGACTCGAATCTTCTTCTGTACTCTTCTTCTATGTGAAATCCGATCTCTCGTCGGAGTTTCTGTGAAATCTCTAAGTGGTTTTGGTAATCTGACTGTTTCCATCTTTAGTTCACATCCTTCGTGCACTACTACAAAAATGCTAATAGACATCGGTTTTAAACCTGTGTCTATTAGTAAAACAACCGTTGTTAGAGCCACTGGTGTTAAAAGTCTAAACTTTTTGACAGCGGTTGAGAACCGGTGTCGTTTCCTTGAAAGACACCGGTGTGGTAGAGATAAAATATGCGTTTTCTAAGGCCCTGATGTTAAAAGTTTATGTATTTGACACCGGTTTGAAACCGATGTCTTTTAATGAATAGACACCGATTAAACCACCGATTTTAAATTGGTGTCATTTCATCTAAAGACACCAGCTCGAAACCGGTGTCTATGGTGAATAGACATCGCTGGTTCATACCAGTTTTAAACCGTTGTCATTTAATTCAAAGACATCGCATCAAAATCGTTGTCTTAATGTTTTTAAAAGCAGTTTTAAAACGATTTACTCAAAGACACGGTCCAAATCTGCAAAAATCCATATAAATAAACAATTCATTATGAACTCCAATTCTAGCAACCATCATAAGTTCACTACCAATTAAACATGAAATTCATTAATACTAAAGTCTCCAATAGCCAAAATCCAACAAAAAGTACTAGTAGCGAAGTTTCCTTTCGATAAAACAACTATAAATTCATAATCCAATTCCATCAACCAACAAAAAGACTATATAATTCAACTAAAGGCAACAAAATCCATATGATCAACATAGCTCATGTCATTCAAGCTTTCAAAAATGCTCAAGCTTCTCCTAGCCTATAACCTTTGTTTCTCGTCACGAAGCTCATTCTTCTCAGCCTACAAAAATATAAACAGAGTTGAATGATTTATCCATTAATGAAAAAAATAAATAAAAAATAACCAATTACATTCCAAGTTGGTCCATGAATTGCTAATGATTATATTATTCATTGAACTTCAACTCAACACAAACATTTGTTTGCTTATCAATTGCAATTTCAACAACTACAAAAAATGATGTAAAAACAAGAAACAAAAGAAGGCAAATCAAAGTGCCACAGAAAATACCCCAGAAAAGATGAAAAAATAAAGAAGTGCAACATGTAAAGAGTTAAACAGTGTAATGCTGGTTCCTAACTGTTGGAATTTGGTCTTTGAGGAATGGGTGTTGACCTAAATTTGACCAAATAATTAAGTGATTTCTATTAGTGAAAAATAGAATTAAATTATTTGTAAAAATTCTACTAAGAGAGTAGATAAGAATAGGATTTGGAATTTTTCAAAACCGATTCCGGGTGAATGAGAAATTAATGCTAGAAATTAGCCACTTAATACAAATAAATGGTATGGAAAATGGAAAATGTGGGGAAGGAGAGATGCTCCATCCCACATAGGAAAATGAGGATAAGTTTGCACATTTAATATATCCCAAGTTGGACTTATGGGTTTGGGCCCTTGGGGGCACCCAAGTTTTTAAAGGGGTGAGAACCTACATGCTTGTGGGTTTGGTTCAAAGCACACGCACGCGCGCCGCCGCCGCTGCCCGCTGGCCGGCTTGGCTCGGCCCGGCCCGGGTCTGGGTCCGGGTCGTGGGTCAAGGGTCACGGGTCGTGGGCCTGGGCTTGGGCTTCAAGACCCTTATTCTTTTTGGACTAAAAACCTTTAATTTTTTTTAATTAATTAAATAAATTCAACCTGGGAAGAGTTCGGACCCGTGCACGGCCCATGCGTCGGGATGTGCTACCTGCCGAAGTTTTCCGAACTAGCGCATGGGCTGGTGCACGGCCCGTGCGTCGGGGTCGTTCGCCCTGCCGAACTTTTGCGCACTAGCGCACGGCCCGTGCGTCGGGTCGTGTACCCCTGAATAGGTGCGTCTGTCATTGCAAAATGTGTCTTTTTGAGCCAAAATACGCGATCTTTCCATACGAGGCACCAGAGGCCTATATTACTCGACCCTGCAGATGAAAAACGAAAAGGAAAAACATAAGATATTAACCTGTCACATTGCATTTAAGCATATTGACATTTTTCCCTCCTTCAAAGCTTGAAAGTCAGAAACATTTCTATTCTTCGCTGTGATTCCGGTTTTTGGAAGTGCTGCTAAACCGGAACTGTAAAGTCGTTGTATCTTAGAGACGAACACCGGAACTGTAAGCACTTTGTATACGGGGCGTATTTCGTCTTGCGGAGACTGAATTTAATTCAGGCCTCGACTTATGCCTATACACTTATTTCTAGCCATTTTCTTCCTAAACAGAAATCTCACTATATTTTACCCAACAATCGCAAGACGAAAATAGCGTTTCTGTTTCAAGACGATGGCTCCAGTTTCGAAGGTTGCTGCTCCTGCTCATGGCGATAAACTGGCAAAGTTCTCCGGTGCCGACTTCAAGAGATGGCAACAGAAGATGTTGTCCCATTTTCTGAAGGAGGATTCACCTACCGTTGGTGATGAAGAATCCGACAATGAAAGGAGAATCATTGTGGATGCTTGGCATAACAGTGATTTGTGTCGGAATTATATTTTGAACGGCCTAGACGACATCCTTTACAACGTCTATAGTTCGTTTAAAACGTCCAAAGAGTTGTGGGACTCTTTGGAGAAGAAATATAAAACAGAAGATGCCGGTGCAAAGAAATTTGTAGTCGGTAAATTTCTGGATTATAAGATGGTTGACACCAAGACGGTGATTAACCAAGTTCAAGAAATTCAGATCATACTTCACGACTTAGTGTCTGAATGGATGATTCTGAACGAGTCCTTTCAAGTGGCTGCGATTGTCGAAAAATTGTCGCCATCATGGAAAGATTTTAAGAACTACCTCAAGAACAAGCGAAAGGATATGGGGGGGCTTGAGGATTTGATAGTTCGACTTCGGATTGAGGAAGACAACTGGGATTCCGAATGGAAACCGGCAAATGTGGGGGTATGATCATACTTTGTGGAACAACAGTGGAGTTTCTGTTGAATTTTTAAATGTAATAGAAGGTGTTGCCAAAAGTGTTGTAAGCACCAAAACCACATTTGCGTGAGGTGTTATCGAAAGTGTTGTAACACTAAAGGCAGACACCGTAACAAGTTGAATCTGAAGTCTTACTAAAAATGTGATAACATCAAATGTTACACACCTTGTAAAAGATGGAGTTGTTGGAACTAAGGTCTGAAATCTCGTTCTCTGAAATCTATTAGAACGAGACTCTAACTGGATTGTTGGGACAAGGTTCTAACAAAATAAAATAAAAGTGGCCGAGAGCCATAGAAATTCTGGATAATCTTGTGTTGAACAAGGATTTCAGAAATAGTAAAGGAGCTTTACTTTTTAGCAAGCCACAAAAAGGAGATTGTCTTGGAATGTGGGGGTGCTTTGGAAAAAGTAGAAGCGCCGAAGGAAATAATATAGAAAGCTTACTATACGTACGTAACTATACAAAACCATGAAATAGGCCGTAACTCACAGAATTCCTGAATGTCCCTAAGGTCAAGATTGATTATGGAGTACTCATCAATGCCAAATACATCATGATCAAAAGTTATAGGTATACTCTTTCCATCACGAAGAGCATCCTTACAACAACAGTAGAGCATGTATAACTCTCTTGGCATACTCGAAGATATCACCGTAGTCTTTTTTTTCTTATGGGTAACATTATTGTGTATAGGTTTCTAATTAATGCAAAAAAACACATGTTAACATATCTACAACTATCTTAAAAGGGCGAAAATTTCTACAAAAAATATGTCGACTAAAATACCCCTCACTTTAAAAATATGGCAAGACTAAAATACTGAATCTACAATCTACAACTATCTTAAAAGGGCGAAAATTTCTGCAAAAATATGTCAAGACTAATTTACCCCTCACTTTAAAAATATGGCAAGACTAAAATATTGAATGGCAAAAAAGTAATTTAGGTTCAGTTCATGCTATCCAAAGGGTAGTACCCTAAGTCCTGCGTATCTTGACATGTGTCCCATGTCCTATGTTTTGTGGGGTTCACAAAAACAAAGAAAAAATTTAAATTGAGACATATGACATATGTCAAGATCTGAAAAACTCAAGGTACTACCTTTAGGGTAGCATGAACAAGACCAGTAATTTAAAGGTGGATAGGTATTAAGTTTCAAAAGACCAACATGTGTGTCTCTCCAAATCCCTGAAATGTTTTCCCCTCAAATTCTAAAACATTCCAATAATTTAAAGGTGGATAGGTATTAAGTTTCAAAAGACCAACAAGTGTGTCCCTCCAAGTCCCTGAAAAAAGTTTCCCCTCAAATTCTAAAACATTTCTAGGAATACGTGTCTCCCAATTTCTCGGAGATATTCTCTGCCCAGTTTCATACACTGAACGGAATTTACGATATAGCAGCCACAACACCGATCAATTTTTGGTTGGAAGGTAGCCACAACACCAATCAATTTCTGATTGGAAGCGGAGTCGCTTTGGGAACTGCAGCTCGACGCGGTCACATTAGTTTTTTTCTTTTCTATTTAGAATCTGATTTTCCCGTTTCTATTTACAATTTGATTTTTCCAGTCGGGTAGGAATCTGTTTTCTAGGAAGAAGAAGGAGATGAGATGTTATTGGGGCTTTTATTATCCACGACGGAGAGTTGGATGATCTGAGGGAGTTTTACAAGCAATTTGTTATGCTTGGAATTCTTATGAAAACTTAGTTTCCAGCATATCCAATTTACTTTTCTTTTTGCATTATCTGTTAATTAATACTGATTTATTGAATGGTAGTTTAGATACTAAATTTGACAACAAATTTCGGATATTTTTAGTATTTGCTGAAATATTTGCAGTTCTTGAGGTACGATGTAGAATGCGCAAAGGTGCAATGATAATGAACAATCACTAAAGTATTTGAGTTCATGTGGTGAGTACTTTGTTTTCTGGTACTTCTCATAATGATGGTTGCTTTCTAATATGCTCTTGCATACAAAATATAATATACTAGGCATATGAAATATAATCCTAAACGTCTCTCCATTCTCAGTGAAAATTCTCTTAGATGTTAGATTAGTTTGCATAGTATTTTAGGTGTTTCTAAGTTACATTTATATGGTTATGAGAAGATAATTTTTTTATTTTAGGAAAGAGGTGTCTATGACAACACAAGAAGTAGGAGTAGGAAGTGTAACAGGTCGAGGAAAAGCAAAATATACTACGGAGTCTATTGTTGGATGATTGATATGTGGTGGATTTGGAGATCTAAAAAAAAGTTCATAAGTTGTCTTAAGAATTTTGTAGGTTGGTTGGGTCCAATTTTTGCTAAGATACAGTTAGGGTACATTACATATGAGATTAAATTGATTTATATCTTTATGTGTACAAGATTATATGTGAATACAATTTATATAGGCACAAACAAGTTAATTGCTTTTATGAGTAGCATAGTAGTCTCTTCCAGAAATTTATGGTTACATGTTAATATTGGGTGCCTTATATAAATTACACTGCCAGTTATAAGATAAAACATATATCATTGTTAACAGGCATCCAAAAGACGATTAAGATACAAGTATAAGATGGTAATGGTTGACAAAATATATATCACTATAGTCTTTTATCTATTCTCTGTTTTTATTTTAAATAAGATGGTATAGTTCAAATATTCAAGAAGAAACTCCAATAACACAATCTCTTTGTACATGCATATTGTAAACATGTTTCCATATATTCAGAAAATGCAAGTGGTTAAAGCTTCATTCCTTCAACACGATTTTGATTCTATATCAAGTCAACCAGTATCTGTAAGTACTAGTGTCACGCCCAAACTTACGAAGCTATAATAACCAATATCTATTATACATTAACAAGAGAGCGGAATATTCATATAGTTATTACAAACCAAACGTACACCATAATATAATTACAAGAACGTAAACAGCTGACCAGGTTTACAACTCCTATAAATAAAACTATTATTACAACCATGGTTCTCTCAAAAACACATCGCATATACCTAGCGATACATCAAGACATTTAGCAACAACTCTTGTAACTGGCACTAGCTACTCAGATTAGGGAAATCCCTCAATTTCTTCTCTGTCGCCTGCATTATCGCCTGAAATATATTTTAGGAAAATATATACGTGAGGGGAAAACCTCCGTGAAACTCGATCACCCTAGCAATTAAATTAATTAAAAAAAACAATTTTAATTTAAAAAAAATACTTCAAAGTAGTACTGATATACTTTGAATATATAAATTAGCTAAACTCATCCCTAATGACAATAACTCTTGTAACCATTCCTTCCCTTGATCAATTTACCCACAACCATTAAGAGATTCTATTAATTAATTTGCAAAATAACCAAATACATATATATATATATATATATATATTTATCTCAATTAGTCCAACCATGCAGGTTATTTACTTTAATATTAGAATTATGAAACTAAAATTCATGACTTCTAGTGGACAAGAGTAACACTCCCAATAATGAAATTTATAAGGTTCAGCTTTGTAGCAACTGATTAATGTTAATTATGGGAGTTTATTCTGGTGAAGTATTATGTAATAAATAAAGTGAATAACATGCTAATGCCAACATTGAATTTTGAAAGTTCTCACGCAACAATTTTAAGTATCTTAGAATGGAATTTAAGGGAGAGTTATAGCTCTACTATTATTCCAGGACATGCAATAGCTAAACTTGAGGAAATTAAGGTTGAAAGTTGCAGTCCACGAATTCAACTGGTGAAAAATAACAAGACACTAAAACAATTCTATAGTTTGATAGAAAATTTGAGCTCTGCTTTACATTAATCAATTAGTAATATGCATAATGCTTTCATAAATTTCTCAACATATTCAGAATTACCAACAGATAAGATTTACCTAAAAAAAAAACCACTCACCTTCTTGTCCTCTTATTTTTCTATTTTTTTTTTACTGTTGTTCTACTCCAAATTCTGACTCTTTTCTTTCTATTCACACCTACCGTCTTCTCTTTTTTTTTTTTTTGAAACTATCTATACAAGATTCCTTATAAAAGTTGTTTCCCTCATTCCTTTTGTTTTCGCCAGCTCATGCTATGTATTTCATTAGTTGTCATTCTATTGTAGTAATAGGAATTATATGCTTATCAGCAAAAGGTGACTTAACACATAAGTAGATGAGTCATCAACTTTTTCTTCCTTTTTCTTTTATACTATATATCCATATCTACATACTTAAATCCTCTAACCTTTGTCACGTCAAATAGATATATATACTTACTAAATTTTGAGTAAGGTCTAAAATATTTAAGAATATACATATGTCGGGATTACGCAACAGGGTTGATATCTAATCTACAATAAAATTCGGGTTACACTCAAAACTTAAATATCTAAGAAAATACCACATAACATAAATCCATATACAAAATTTACTATATTACAAGTACTCAAAATTTCGGGGTCCTACATCCTTCCCTCCTTAAAAGAATTTGGTCTCCAAATTCTCTTCTTGAAACAGTTCTGGGTATTGTTTTTGCATATCTTCTTCTGTTTCCCAAGTGGCTTCTTCTAACTTATTATGGTTTTGCCATACTACCTTAACCAAGGGAATATTTTTGTTTCTCAACTCTCGAATTTGACGATCTATTATTCGCAACGGTTTCTCTTCGTATGTCAAATTCTCCATTACTCGAGGAATGTTGTCCTTGATTATGTGCTCTGGATGAGGATGATATTTCTTTAGTCTTGAGACGTGAAAGACGTTGTGCATTCCCGCAAGTTTTGGCGGAAGCTCTAAACGATAAGCTACAGTTCCTATTCTTTCAAGTATTTTAAAAGGGCCAATGTATCTGGGACTTAATTTTCCGCCTGTCTTGGAATGAATCATACACTTTCATGGAGACAATCGCAGAAATACTTTGTCTCTGATAGAGATCCAAGATTCGTATCCCGACTCTGGAAAAGCCTACATGAAGCATTGGGAACTAAGCTAAGCTTTAGTACTGCTGTTCATCCTCAAACCGACGGACAATCTGAGAGGATTATCCAAATACTTGAAGATATGCTGAGAGCATGTTCGTTAGATTTTCAAGGAAACTGGGATTCTCATTTGGCCCTAGCAGAATTCGCGTACAACAACAGTTATCAAGCAACAATCGGGATGGCGCTTTATGAAGCTCTATACGGAAGAAAGTGTAAGTCACCCGTTCATTGGGAGATTGATAATAAATGGACTCCTAAGAAGAAAAGTACTACGTCGTCACCGTTTCCCAAGCTCGATCTAGTGCAAGAAGCTATCGACAAAGTTCAAATAATCCGAGAACGAATCCGTACAGCTCAAAGCCGCCAGAAAAGCTACGCCGATCAAAGAAGAAAGGATATAGAGTTTGCAACCAGGGACGAAGTAGATGAGGATGAACATAGTGATGTAACTAATGAATAGGTCCATTGCAGGATAGGACTTATAAATTTTGTGTACAAATATCGGAGAAGTGAAATGTATGTATAGTAATTGTTAATGAATACAAATAGTAGTGCTATCTAGTTGTCGTGTGGTAGGATGTGTGGAATATTGTATATAGCACTACCATCATGAATGTAATCATCACAGTTTGTGTATAAATGATGATTACCTGTGACTATTTGATTTAGTTTAAATGTTGTGTTCTTACATTTTATTGCTTAATTATTAATTTTGCAATATAGATGGCCGATAGACGTGGTCGAGGAAGACCCCGATTGAATCGTCAAGATGAACCTCAACGACATCGTGAGCGAACTCCTGCACATGAAGAGCCCCAAGCACAGCCACCCGCTACAGGAGATAACCTAATGGCACAAGCCTTGCAACAAATACTGCTATTTATGCAGCAACAAGCAAATCACCCCGACATCAAGACCCCCCTGAGCCAGTATTGGTTGCAGATGATAAGATGTTAAAACGATTTTTAAGGTTTGACCCTCCTGAATTCCTAGGCGAGCCAGACGATATCAAGGCCGAGCATTGGTTAGAAAAAATGGAAAGCATATTCTCCGCGTTACAATATACAGAAGAGCAACAAATTACCTTGGTTGTCTTTCGCTTAGAAGCCGCCGCTCACAATTGGTGGAGAACAATTGAAGAGAAGTGGTATCAGAGCGTAGGTTTGTAATACATTTTACACCTATGCCTACCAGGATAGGATCCTTGGATAGAAGTTATGATAAGTGTATAACTTGATGACTTTAATATAACGATCTCTCTAACCTTTAAGATGAAAATTTTAGCAATTTGTTTGGTCATTTTACTAACCAAGTTATAATGTGTGATAAGGTATGGCATCAGATCCCGAGTCATCCAATAGAAACTTTGAATTTAGTTCAACCACCAACGATCAGCTGCGATGGGCTCGAGAGAAAATCTCTAACCTGGAAGACATTGTGCGACTTTTGTTAGAAGATAATGAACATTTGTATCAGAGACGACAACAAACGGGAAGAGCTCTCCTAAACCAGGAGGTGTTCGTACAACAACAGGGGCAAGCGATTCAACATAGGGACGATTAGATAAACATACTTCAACATCAAGTCCGCAACCTACAGGAACAATTGGGCCAGATGACAAGGTTACGAGATCAGATTCTCCATCAAGCTGATGCGGATCGTGAGGCATACCAGCATACCCTAGCTAATATACGGGCACGATATTTTGGTCTAGGAGATGAAATTCCAGGGGTTGCAATAGGACCTAATAACCAGTTAGACCAACCAGCACCTCACAACATAGAACCAGAAGCAGACTTTGAAGAGGATCCTGAAGAGGACCCTGCAGACAGAATAGAGCACGAGGAAAGAATATGAATTCTCCGGGCTTCGCGAGCCCCATTGTGGAGAGTCGAGCCATAGTGTGGTGCAATAAGGGGGTAAGGCTTTACGACAACGCAATAAAGAAGTGATAAGGGAGAACGGGGGTCACTTACCGTTAATAAACGGTCCCTCCGTTAATGTGATATTTGAATTAATTGTATTACAGATTGACTGAGCGCATGTTGTTATTGAATTAAAAATGATTTCACCTATAAAAATTAACTGAATCTTTCTTAACATTAAATTTTTCTAAAATGCCCCTGCGGCTTTCATGGACCTCATGCATCGAATATTCCATCCTTATCTTGATCAATTTGTGGTCATTTTCATTGATGATATTCTGGTATATTCCAAGACCAAGGAAGAACATGAACAACATCTAAGAGCGTAGGTTTGTAATACATTTTACACCTATGCCTACCAGGATAGGACCCTTGGATAGAAGTTATGATAAGTGTATAACTTGGTCAGCTGTTCACGTTCTTGTAAGGTGTGGTTCGGGGGACGAACCAAGCGGAAGTTGGTGGGCATGTGACGCCCGAGGCCGAAGAGGGCGGGGAGTGATCGCCGGTGCAAGAAGGCACGGACAAGGAGCATCTCCTGGCAGGCTTCTAGGCGGAGGGGAACATGAATGAACCGATCTCACACCCGAATAAGAGGAGATTCTGAGACTATATAGGTATGGGACTATACAGTTGAGGAGTGCTTAAAAGATTTGATAGGTACTACTCATATCGGCAAGATGCATCTTCTTTTCTGGTGCTCATCTCATAAAAAGTTAAATGAACCAGAAGCAGACTTTGAAGAGGATCCTGAAGAGGACCCTGTAGACGGAATAGAGCTCGAGGAAGGAATGGACGAAGTAGATGAGGATGAACATAGTGATGTATTCCGCTCTTTTGTTAATATATATAGAATTGTGATGTATTCCGCTCTCTTGTTAATTTTTATAGGTGAAATCATTTTTAATTCAATAACAACATGCGCTCAGTCAATCTGTAACACAATTAATTCAAATATCACATTAACGAAGAACATTAAAATTTTCTAAAATGCCACACCTGCACACCTGCACCCACTCACGGAGGTTTTCCCCTCACGTATATATTTTCCTAAAATATATTTCAGGCAATAATCCAGGCGACAGAGAAGAAATTGAGGGATTTCCCTAATCTGAGTAGCTAGTGCCAGTTACAAGAGTTGTTGCTAAATGTCTTGATGTATCGCTAGGTATATGCGATGTGTTTTCGAGAGAACCATGGTTGTAATAATAGTTTTATTTATAGGAGTTGTAAACTTGGTCAGCTGTTCACGTTCTTGTAATTGTATTATGGTGTACATTTGGTTTGTAATAACTATATGAATATTCCGCTCTCTTGTTAATGTATAATAGATATTGGTTATTATAGCTTCGTAAGTTTGGGCGTGACAACTAGAATCTTTTTTTTAAAGTACTGGAATCTTATTTATATAAACTACAAATCTATGATTAATCCTCTTTGATGTACTTCAAGAATCTCAATTGTTTCTTTGTCCATCTACTTAAAGCTCTACAATAATCATTTTGATCTTGTTTAGTTATTGCAGGCAATACCTGTAGGTCCCAAGGGGTGTGAGTAAGGTTTAGAAGGGGGGTTGAATAAACCTTACCAACTTTTCGATTTTAGTCCTTTTAAAATATAACAGAGTTAACACAAACAACTGAGTCCTTGAGGGACAACTAAGTTAGTTATTCAGCAGAGTTAGCCACTCAACAAACTCGATAGAGCTGTTGATAGAATAACTCAGTTGTTTAACCCAGACCTTAACTTGGTTGTGTTAGTTTTATCAGCGGAAGACTTAGCACCCTTTGATTTGTTTTAAACTTGTTTTAACACTTGGTTTTAGCACTTGGTTATTAATCAGTTGGATAGCAAATATGTTCAAAGCAGATATAATGTAAATATGCAGAAATATGAAGGTGTTGAAATATAAATGACACAGTTAAGTTTTATAGAGGTTCGAAGATGTAGTAATTTTTCTAGTCCTCTCTTCTCCAACTCCTGGAGGAATCCACTATGTAAAAGATTTGTTTACAAAGTGGTCAACAGTCTAGAGACAGCCTTGATCACACAGTTGGCTTCTCTTCCGGCTCGCCTTCTTCTGGCATGGGCGCTTTGCACTCTTGACTCACTTTCTCAAGCTCTTGGATTTGATCACGAAGTCCTCCAATAACTTGATACTGGTTCGACCTTGAACCTTCCTACAATCCTCCTTCAATAGTAGACCCTTTTTTATTCTTCAAAAATTTCCTCTTCAATAGTTTGAAGTTGTCTTTCCTTCACAGCTTGTGTTGGATCGATTTCCTTCGAGTTTCAGGCTTAAGGATTTGCTTGAATATCTTGAGTTGTAACAAAGAATGTATGCGTAGAATCAATCATTTTATTGATCATAGCATTCTTGTCCTTTACAGCTGTTTACATTTAGTATCAGAGCATTCTATATCAAAGCAAAATAAAGACATCTATGCTAGGATATAAATACAGAGTGAAAAATTACAGAACACTTCACTAAGTATACAAATGACTTACAAAAATGTATTTACATAAGTAAAATACATGAAGGGTTCACAACAACACTTCATCGCCTTTGCCTCCTTCTTTCTTTCTCTTCTCTGTCAAAATCAAAATCATCAGCTCTCTTTCTTTTTCTTTCTTCTTCATTTTGCTTTCGCTTTTTTTTCATAAGCTCTTTTAGAAGCATCATCCTTCCGCTTCCTCTCGAGCCATTGCTCTGTTTGCCTTCTGTTCTCCTCTTCCTGTCTTCTCACGGCTTCAACATTCTTCCTAGCCACCTCCAGATTTGCTACTTTATCATACCCAGCCCAGTAGAGTCTCCCTTTCTTTCCATGATCCACATATTTGATGTTCTTGGGTCTTGGACGAGGTTGAAAGCCTCTTCCTCCACCACACTTCTTCCTCCTCCTCTGGGTGTATACTATACAGGAGTCTTCTCGCTTACCGGTGAATGGTCGGTAGTCCTCGCTTACCTTCTCCCGATCTGCATCCCAGGACTTGGGCTATAGACATCTTTTGGAAATGGCCTTCGGATTCGAGCGTCTTGAATTCTTCAACTGATCTTGGCTCGAATCCATTGTCAGGTATGGCATCTTGATCCTTTCCTACCGGAATGCCGCCGTATTGTTTCAACACTTCTTCGACGCGGGCATCCATCTTCTTGTCGAACTCTACCATCCCTGCTTCTACGACTCGCCTTTTCTCCGACATTGGCACAGCAGAGTGTTCGATCGGCAGGGTCACTGGAAGTTTGCTGATAATTGAGGCTGTGACATGACCCTGCTGAGGGGTTTCAACTATCATTAATGTCAAATCCTTTAACTGTTCCCCCTCAGCTGTTTTTCCCTTCTTCTTCTCAGCTACTGTCATTTTGGCTTCAGACTCTTTCACCTTTTCTTCTTTTAAACTCCTTAGGGACTCCTCTTCCCCCTTTTTGGCATCATCAAAGGAAAGAGGGACCCCAGGGAATATGCCTGCAAGCATGAAGTCAAGTCTGCTGAGCGCGGAATTCTGTTTAGAGTCTGCTGCTGCGTAAGCTGTCCGAAATTCTTAATGATTGGCTTTGGACTCGGCTGCCACCAATTTCATTTCAGCCATGAAAAAGCTGAATTTTGCATTCATAGTCTCTTCAAGTCGCATAATTTATTTTCTCTGAAATTCACGCAGTAGCTCCATTTCTGTTTTGTGAGAGGCATGCAACCTCTCAATATATTCTCGCATTGTGTGCCTGTTCGAAGTGTTGTCAGCGCTCCAAACAAGCATTTTATTGTATAACGCCTTAAAATAGCGAACTTGCTCGTATCGCATGACACTTTGTTGTTGAGACCACTCCCTGATCCTTACCACTATCCCTCTCAAATCTGTTGTGAGGGTGGCATCTCTATTGTCCAGTTGTAAGTCTAGTGAGGCTTGGTGCCATTCGATCTTCTCAATCTCTTCACATATCTTCTTGAAGACTTCACGAATCTTGTCTCACCGATTCATTTTGCCACCATTCCCGCATCAAAGTCAAAGTTTCTTTGGCACAAATAAGTCGGTAGGAGTACGAGATCTTCTCGTGTGAATGAATCACGTTTCTTTAGCGATCTCTTCATCAAGCTCAGGCAACTCGATAGAAAAGGGAAATACTTGCTCAAAAGCATCATCTCGCACATATGGGATTGTTTGTGCGGTTTGTGCCTCGTGATGTTTCGGTGGAGTCATTCTTGCGCTTGTTTGTGGAGAACTGCGCAGATGACTCCTGGGCCAAGTGGGCTTTTGGAATATGTTGCCCAGCTGACCGAGCCTCAGTTGTCTTAACAGCGTCTTCGGTCTCAGTAGATTTCTCTAAATGAATTACCGGATCCTCTGCTGCATCATCATCATCATCGGATGATGATGAAACTTGGGGACTTGGTTCATCGTCGAAATTGAATGTTTGACGAGCAGCTTTGTAACTCGACTGACTCGTATTCTTGAGAACATCCTCAGCTGGGTCCTTTTGATATGCAACGGGTGTGGACTCAGCTTTATCTTCAGACCCCAGAAATGATATGTCAGGATTCTCTTGGGAGTCATGAAGTGCGCTTATCTCCTTCTCAGACTCAGCATTTTGAACATGAGGAATGTTCTGAATTTCTTGAGCTGTACCCAGGGAGGTCTCAACTTCACTTGGGCCTTCAATACCTCTAGTGATCTCAAGCTGCAATGAGGCCTTCAATATTCCCCTTCGATCCAAATTGTCTTAGGGTCTTCAAGATTGGCATCCATAGGAGTCTCAACCCCTGGATTGCACTTTTATTGCCCAAAGTGTTAACTCCCGGGCATTTCCATCATGTGCCTCGATGCATTTGCGAACAATGTCATCACTTCAAAGCGGTGACACTTGATTGGGACAGACTCAATCGTCCGAGCCTCATCAATGTCACTCACGCTTTGTGGTTGTTTCTCGATTCCACTTCGCCACCTTTCTTCAAAAGAGAGTCATCGCAGATCTCGGCCTTGCTTTGCCGCGGTGGAGTGAGTTTCCCCACCGCACACCACCGAGTGATCGATGATGGGGTCACTCTTCACCAGACTCGCAGCTTCTTCCATTGAGTGCTCAACCGCCGGGGCAGGTGGTAAAACACCTTCAGTAGGGGTTGGCTTAACTTGGGTGCCCAAAGTCCCAGTTTCATTACCAATTCCCTTGGACCCATCCTCAGAAATCTTTGGGGGACGCACGCAACGATGTCCGTGGCATCATCGCACTACTCCCAAAGGGTCGATTTGCAGGAGAGATTAAGACGACTCTCCTGGTCCTTCAAATAGTTGTTGATCATGCATTAGCCTAGAATCCCGTAGAGCTTGCTGCATGTCCGACTTCTCTGCTGCAGCAACGGGATCCATATCTTCATCACTCTTTGAGAGCACATCAAGATGAGAGTGAGTGTGTTCTAGAGTTCCAGTAAGCGGGCATATCTTGGCTTTCTCGAGAGCTTGTGTTTCCTCAGCTGCTTTGGCTTTTTCCTTCTCTTTGAAGATATGTAGAATATCCAGGCAATTATCTTCATTCAGCGCCTGAAGCACAGTGTTGACTCCGAGAAATTGCAGGAATTCCTCCTCTTCTTCGATAAACTCAGGGCGAGCAAACTGCGCCTTTGAGTGGTCTAGCTTCCATGCCCTCCATTCGCGTAGACGGCGCTGAATGTCTAGGTATAAGGGAGAATACATGATGACATCATCATCCTCATCGTCATCATGTCCTTCGATACTCTGTTGCTCTTCTCCTTCAGCAGCATCAGTAGCAGGTGGAGAGACAACTTTTTCAACAGGATGTTCAGTTGTCTCAGCTACTTCACTATCCTCAGATGTCTGACGCTCAGCTGAGTCTTCAGTAGGCCTCTGTTGATCACCCTCAGCAGACTTGGTTTGATCATCAATCACTTCAGGAGACTGCACTTCCTGAGTTTCAGCAGTCTCGGATGCTTTCTCCACCTGAGTTGCAGACTCAGCCGTTTTCTCTAATTCAGACAGCCTAACCAATCTTCTTCTCTTGGGTAGCAGGGGAACCTCTAGTTCAATATCCTCAGGTTCCTCAAACGTGAAAGCTCTCTGAACTTCCTTAGAGGCAGCTGCCTTTCTATCTTGGCAGTCCTCTTCTTCCTTATGGCTGGAGAAGGGATTTGGGTTTCCTTCTCACTCGGCGAGGCGGGAGAGACACTGCGAGGTTAGGTGACTCATTGCAGGTCGGAGTGACTCGAGCTGCGCAGGGGCAGGTGCATCCTTTTTCTTAGCTACAGGGGCAGCCTTCTTCTTTGCAGCTGCAGGGGAAGCTTTCTTCTTTGGAGGAGGGGTAGCAACTGTGTCCTCGGGTTCAGCTGATTCCCCCTCACTTCTTTCGCCTTCTTTGCATGGGCTCTCTTCTGGGCTCCAGAGAGATTCGCCCTGAACATCTTCTTGTTGACATGGAAGGTCTTGCCATGTCGAATGGGAATGCCCTTACTTCCATCAAGTGGCCAATCACCAGGCCATATCCAAGAGATCCTCCAAAGGATCCGTCATCCTTGAACGTCTTATTCAACACATTCAAGCAGAGTCTGATGTATATAAACTCAGCCCAGTTGACTTTCTTGCACTGCATGATCGCATCCATGACGATCAACTTTGTCTTGGACAACTGATTAAAGCTTCCAAACTTCATGTCTACACACTTTGAGACGACATCCATCAACTTATGATAGTCGTCCTTCAGCAACTTCTTATCAGCTGTGTAGATCACCTTAGCAACGCACTCTGGTTTGGCTATCTCTTTCCACGCAGCAGCCAAATCAACATCAGCTTCACTAATCTCCTTCATGCCTTCAGATGGCAACAAGCAGTGCTCCACAAGGTCCTTAGCATTTATCAAAATATCCTTGCGGTGGACAGAAGACTTGATCCCTTCGTCCTGCACTTCGGCGTTAACATAGAACTGTGCTACCTCCTCGAGATAGGTATGTTAGTATTCCAAAGTCAGAAACGCCTCGAGACCTGACTTTTCTAGCATTTCTGTGATTTTCTTAACAAGGGTCTCATCGGAACCCTACTTCACCATGCCTTCGAAATCCACTGATGATCCTGAGTGGATTTGCTTCGATATCTTGACGAAATCAAACTTAGGTGCCATTTTTAGAGCTTTTTACCGATTAAAAGTTGACGAACTTGCTTGAGGACACTTAGGGTTTTCGAGAGAGAAAAGCGCTTGCTTTCTTTTTGCTTGAAGATGAACAGTTTCCGAGTGGGAGAGAGAAGGCTGGAAAAATGTATATATAAGGGTTATGAAAAATGACATGTCTTTGGCTTTTGAATTTTTGATCAAAATCAATGGCTCAGATTTAGCACGACAAACCACATTTAATTTCTCGCATTTAATGCGGCAGCATCTATATCCAATCATATGCTCACTGTGCAGCTTTTGACTGTACCCGTCATTATTATGCTGACGTCATCTTTAAAAACATTCCCGCTTATTAAAAATGATTGCGTTTTTGTCACTTAGCTCATAAATGACTTAGCTTATATCAAAATGACTTAACTCTGCTTTTCTCCTTTCATTTAGTGACTCAGCTGTCAGCTAACTCGATACAGCTGACTTTCCGACATAACTGTTTCACGTGGGTGATTCATGAAACTTGTTTAATTTTCATCTTCTCATCTTCCATCTCTTCTGGTTGAGTTTTCTGAGTTTTAACTCAGCTCAATTAACCCTAGCTCATGCTTAAGCTCTTCAAATCTTGACTCACATAGGGGTTTAGTGCATATATCAGCTAGCTGCTTATCAGTTGAGATATATTCCAAAGTGATGTCTTTCTTTTCAACATGATCTCTTATAAAATGATATATGTCATCAATGTGCTTTGTTCTTGAATGCAACACAGGATTCTGAGTGATTGCAATAGCACTTGTGTTGTCACACATAATTGGAATCTCTTTTTCTTCAATCTCATAATCTCTCAGTTGTTGTCTCATCCATAAGGCTTGGGCACAACAGCCGCCCATGCCTATGTACTGCCTTTTGTGGATGCGGCTATTGAGTTTTTTTCTTGCTAAACCAGAAACGATCTATTTCAAGCATTTGACATGTACACGATGTAATCTTCTGTCACAACTCTACATCCAACATAATCAGAGTCTGAATAACCAATAAGCTTGAATCCACCTTCCTTTGGATACCATAAGCCAACTTCCTGACATCCCTTCAAATATCTTAGGATTCTCTTAGTTGCAGTCATGTGGCTCTCCTTTGGTGCAGATTGAAATCTTGCACATACACCTACTGCAAAGGTGATGTCTGGTCTGTTGGCTGTTAAATAGAGTAGTGATCCAATAAGTGCTATATATCTTGTTTGATCTACAACCTTACCATCTGCATCCATGTCCATCTTGACTGATGTGTTCATTGGTATTTTCACATAAGACTTTTCTTCCATACCAAATTTCTTCATTAAGTCTCTGGTATACTTTGTTTAACTTATGAAGGTTTCATCCTTCAATTGCTTGACTTGAATTCCTAGGAAGAAAGTCAACTCTCCCATCATGCTCATTTCAAATTTGCCTTGCATGAGGTTTGAGAATTTATCACACAGCTCTTTATTTGTGGATCCAAAAATAATGTGATCCATATATATTTAAACAAGCAGTATATGCTCTCCATCTTAAATTCTGAAGAGTGTTCTGTCCACTTTGCCTTTGGTGAATCCATTGTCAGTTAGAAATAGAGACAATGTATCATACCATGCTCTTGGTGCTTGTTTCAAACCATATAGTGCTTTCTTGAGCTTGTACACCTTATCTCCAATAGTCTTCTGCTCAAAACCTGGAGGTTGTTCAACATAGACTTTTTCCTCTAACAGTCCATTTAGAAATGCACTTTTCACATCCATTTGATATACAATGAAGTTCTTGTGTGCAACATAGGCAAGAAACATCCTTATTGCTTCCAATCTAGCAACAGGAGTAAATGTTTCATCAAAATCTATTCCCCCTTCTTGGCAATATCCTTTGGCTACCAATCTTGCTTTGTTTCTTACCACAGATCCTTCCTCATTCATCTTGTTTCTGAAAACCCATTTTGTGCCAATAACATTCTGATGGGTTGATCTCTGCACCAATTCTCATACTTTGTTCCTTTCAAACTCGATTGATTCTTTGCATGGCTTGAATCCAATGTGTGTCATCCAATGTTTGAGACACATCTTTTGGCTCTATTTGGGAAATAAAACAAGTAAACATTGCTTCTTGCTGAGCACTGGATCTAGTTCTTACACCATCTCTAACATCTCCAATAACTAGCTCTGGTGGATGGTCTCTCAGCCATCTCACATCAGGTTGGAGCAAGTTAGCTGGATTCAACCGTCTCGCAACTAAGTTGTCTTGAACAACTTCTTCATCATCATTCAGTTGTAGACTTTCCAGCTGTCTTTGAGATTCAGCTATCTCATCTTCATCTGGGTTTATTGCTCTTACTTCAGCTTCAACATATGGACTCTTCTGCATAGTTGGTTGATTCAGCTTATCAGCTAACTCTTCAATGTCTTCTCCACTTACATTAGGTTCATCAAAAACCACATGAATAGATTCTTCTGTGACCATAGTCCTCTTGTTCAACATTCTATAGGCTTTGCTCTCAGCTGAGTATCTCAAAAAGATACCTTCATCAGCTTTAGCATCGAAAGCCTTCAAATTATCTTTGCCATTGTTATTGATGAAGCATTTACATCCAAATATCCTGAAATACCCAATATTTGGCTTTTTTCCTGTCCATATCTCATAGGGAGTTTTTGTCAGTTGTCTATTAATCATGCATCTATTTTGAGTATAGCATGTTGTGTTAATGGCTTCAGCCCAAAATCTTTTAGGTAATCCAGCATCAGCTAACATGGTTCTTGCAGCTTCCTTGAGAGTTCTATTCCTTCTTTTCACCTACTCCATTCTCACTTTGTGGAGTCCTTGTCCGATAACTCACGAGCAATACCATTTTCAACACAATATTGAGTTATTATCACATTGACAAACTCAGTTCCTCTATCAGATCTTATCTTTATGATGGTTTGACTCTTTTTATTTTGAACTCTTTTCATCAGCTAAGGTAACTTCTGCAAAGTTTCCTTCTTTTTGCACATGAAGATTGTCCATGTATATCTTGAGTAATCATCCACCACTACCAGGGTGTATTTCTTTCCACTTATTTTGTTTGGTTCAATCGAACAAATAGATCTATATGCAATGATCAATATCCTTGTTGAAGAAGGACTAGGCTTGTCTTTGAATGAAGATTTGATTTGCTTTCCCATCTGGCATGCATCACATACACTTTCATTTTTGTACACTGAGTCTGGCAATCCTTCCACAAGATGACTCCTTGCAAGCTTGCTAATTGTCTTGAAGTTCAGATGACTCAGCTTTTTGTGCCGTAGCCAACTTGATTCGGCTGTGCTTTTTGCTAACAGACAAGTGCTTGGTGTGGTAGTAGACCAGTCTACCACATACATATTCTTCTGTCTTGATCCTAGCAACACTATTTCATTTGATTCAGTATCTTTAATCTGGCACACTCCCATATTGAATCCAACATTGTAGTCCTTGTCACAGAGTTGGTTGATGCTTAACAGGTTGAAGTTGAGGCCTTCAACATAAGCGGCATCTGTGATTTCCAATCCATTTTTCTTGATAGATCATGTGCCTTTGATTTCCCTTGGAGATTCATTTCCTCCAAATATGACTTTTGCACCTCTAATTTCCTTGAATCTTGTGAGTTTTTCTTGTTCCCTGTCGTGTCCTGGGAATGACCACTATCCATGTACCAGGTTCCTTGGCACTCAGCTGTTCCTTGAACCTGCAAACAAGGAAATTAGTTTTTAGGTACCCATACTTGTCTGGGTCCTGAGGGGTTAGTGATGTAAGATGATCCAACTAACCTACGGCCAAATGATTTGACTCTAAGAGGTTGCCATCTATCTATGCCATAATTATAATTCACTTTGGCAAATTGCTTGGGAGCTTTAGGTTCATACAACTGTCTATTTTGTCTGCATGCGTATGTGTGTGTGTTTTAGCAATTGCTTTCTTTGGGTAGTTATGATATTTCTGAGTGTAGTGCCTTGGTGCATATGTGTGCTGATAATAGCTCTTTTGCCTTTGGAATGACATTTGCTGAGGTTTAGATCTTTGCCATCTAGACTTGTATTCCATTGGTCTTTACTGATATTTCACATTGTTCCAATCAGCTTGGCTTGGGTAGTTTCTACCATTCCCAACATGTGTGTTTCTCTTATGAAACTTCTGAGGTTTTTGGTAGCTCTGTTTATTCTTCACAGAGTACTTTCTATTTGAGTTTCTTTGAGAAACTTTCTTTGGATTTCTTCTCAATTTGTCCTCTCAAAGATACTCACTCAAGCCTCTGTTTCCCTTTCCCTTTATATCCAAGGCCAGTTTGTTTGTGATTGTGCTTTGGGATGAATGTGGGTGCAACATTTGGTGTTTTGGGTTTCTGAGATGCTTCATTGCTTGAAGATACTTTTTCCAAAATCACTCCTGGAGTTTGACTGTGCACAAGGGAGTTGAATCATATGTCTGTCTTATCTCCACATTCTTTTTGACTCATGATTAGATCATCCAATGATTTGGATGCCTTTGAAAATTAGGCAATCGCATTTTTAAGATCATTTTCTCTATTTTCTACAGTAGTTATCTCTGCTAATAGTTTTGCATTTTTATCCTTCAGCTCTGTGTTCTCATCAGGTATGTGATTAGAGTACTTAGCTCCTTAGTCAGCTGTGAGTTTTGGCTTTTAAGCTGACTGTTTTCCTTATTTAGACGTGTGTGTGAGGATTTAATGTGTTCAAAGTCTTTCATCATTTTGCCTAATGAATCATAAAGATCAGTGGGTGATGAAGTGTGTGTATCACAATCACTATCACCTGAATCTGAATGAGATGAGAATGAGATGAGTTAGAGTGTACCTCATCATCCTGGTCTGGTTGATCTTGTTCTTTAGCCATAAGACAAATCAAGGCTTCTTCTTCAGAATCACTTGAGTAGTCAGCTTAACTACTATATGAGTCAGCTGCTTCTTTAGACTTGACTGTCTCAGCAGTCTCCGTAGCTAACATAGCCTTTTTCTTTCCATGTCCTCTTTCTCTGAAGACCTTTCTTTCTTCTTCATTCATGTATTTATTGACTGGTGGATAGGAACAGTCAATAGCAAAATGTCCTGGTTGTCTGTAATTCCAACACAGGTTCTCTTTGACTTTTTGATCGGCTCTTTCTGTCCTTGGGTTATCAGCTCTCTGATATTCAACCATTTGATGCTCAGCTCTCTTGGGTGGCCTATCTTCCCTTGACTTAGAGGGAGTTGAATGTCTCATGGAGGTTTCACCCTTATTTCTCTTATAGTTCTTGTTGAAGAACTTGTTGAATCTTTTAACCATTAGGGTTATTTCCTCGTGGTCTATGGCTTCCTTGGGTTCAGCTCTCTTACCATCATTGGCTATCAATGCAGCTGTCTTGGGTACAGCTGTCTCCTCTTGATCTTTTCTTCTCAGCTCAAACTTACAGGCTTTGAGGTCTGAGAATAACTCATGATTGGATGTTTTTGATAGGTCCATTGAATGTCTTAGAGCCATAGTCTTCAATTCTCATTCAGCTGGGAGGCTCCTCAAGATCTTCATACACATCTCCTTTTGTGTGTATTCCTTTCCAAGAGCTGAAAGCTCATTTGTGATCTCAGTGAATCTTGCATCGAGCTGATCCATAGATTCTCCGGCAAACATTTTGAAATTTTCAAATTTTTGAACAGCAACAAATAATTTATTTTCTTTGATTTGCTCTGATCCTTCACAAATTAAAGTTAATTTATCCCAGATTGCTGTTTTGCAGGATTTGACTTTATTGAACATTGTTTTGTCCAAAGTCTTGTAAAGTATGCCCTTGGCCACATTGTCCAAGTTGTATCTTTTTCTATCATCGTTTGTCCACTCAGTCCTTGGTTTTTCAACCAGGGTTGGTCTTTCTTCAGCAGCAGCTTCTTCCCCTTCAGCTGCAGCTGCTCTCCTTACAACTGTGTTCACTTTTAATATTTGCAGTGGCCCATCCTCTATCACAAGCCACATTTCATCGTGTAGAGCAGATAGATGAGCCTGCATACGAATTTTCCAGTCATCAAATTCCTCAAGCGGTGAAACAGGAGGATTGCGTGTCAAATTTGCTTCCATGATTATAACTTTGCTAAAAATGAAAGATTTTAAAAATACAAGTGTTTGAAACCTTTTAGAAAAGATAGAGATCTAGTTCAGTAACCAGTGCGGAAGGCTCAATGAACCAACCGCTCTGATACCACTTGTAGGTCCTAAGGGGTTTTCGAAGGGGGGGTTGAATAAACCTTACCAACTTTTCGATTGTAGTCCTTTTAAAATATAACAGAGTTAACACAAACAGCTGAGCCCTTGAGGGACAGCTAAGTTGGTTATTCAGCAGAGTTAGCCACTCAACAGACTCGATAGAGCTGTTGATAGAATAACTCAGCTGTTTAACCCAGACCTTAACTTGGTTGTGTTAGTTTTATCAGCGGAAGACTTAACACCCTTTGATTTGTTTTAAACTTGTTTTAACACTTGGTTTTAGCACTTGGTTATTAATCAGTTGGATAGCAAATAAGTTTAAAGCAGATATAATGTAAATATGCAGAAATATGAAGATGCTGAAAAATAAATGACACGTTAAGTTTTATAAAGGTTCGAAGATGTGGTAATTCTTCTAGTCCTCTCTTCTCCAACTCCTGGAGGAATCCACTATGTAAAAGATATGTTTACAAAGTGGTAAACAGTCTAGAGACAGCCTTGATCACACAGCTGGCTTCTCTTCCGGCTCAGCTTTTTCACAGAGCAGCTGCCTTGCTACTTCAGCTCACTTTCTCAAGCTCTTGGATTTTATCACGAAACCCTCCAATAACTTGATATTGATTTGACCTTGAACCTTCCTACAATCCTCCTTGGATAGTAGACCTCTTTTGATTCTTCAAAAGTTTCCTCTTCAACAGTTTGAAGTTGTCTTTCCTTCACAGCTTGTGTTGGATCGATTTCCTTCGAGTTTCAAGCTTGAGGATTTTGCTTGAATATCTTGAGAATATTTTGCAGGTTACAGTTTGAATAATGCTTGCACGTTCGTGGTTCAGGCACTGTTCTAAAAATCCCCGCCTAGCCCCGATTAGTCCCCGCCTAGGCGCTAGGCTCCCCTTGTCCACCTCGGTTATTCTTTCGATTAGGCCCCGCCGAACCCCGCCCAGGTCCCGCCTAACCCCGATTAGTCCCCGCCTAGGCACTAGGCCCCAGTTTGCTGCCCGACTAGCGCCTAAAGCTTTTTAGAACACTGGGTTCAGGTAACCTTTTCTCAATGACTTTCCTCAGCCTTTTATAGTGAACTTTCAAAAATCTGCCCGTTGAAGAGATAGGCTGATTTTCAAAAGTCACTTGTGTTCGTTGGCTTGTCTTTTCTTGGTCCTCAATCTTGAGATGTAGACCTTTCCTCGTATTAAATGAATTTGTAGTTTTTCAGGTTCTGACACGAGGTGTAGTGTTTCCCATTGGTTTATTCCTTTTGCACGCTTCTGGGACAAGCACTTTCAGACCTGGCAGCATGGAAGTATTACTTATTTAAGTAATGTCCTTGACTTCTGTGCAACGAATTCATTTCAGTTAACTCCTCTTGGCTGCTCCTTTTTCCCTAGGTGACTTGAGTCTGCTCCAATCATTGGAAGACTCATCTGTCACTTCAACTTGAGACTTGGCTTCTTGAGTTGACTTTGACTGACTCTTTACACAGCTGGTCCTCGGCTGATACACCTTCAGTCAAGTTCTTAATCATCCTTCTTGGCCATACTCAGTTGTTCCACAGCGGAGTCTTCACTTCAGTCTTCAGTTGACTTCATGTATTTCCATGCATAGCTGACTTGACTCACCTTTTCCAGCCCTATCTATTACAATAAACATTACAAAGAAAATGGGGTGCCAACTTTCTAGTTTAAGTTTTAAATGGCATTCATCAAAATCTATAAAAAAAAATTCCCAACAATACCAAGCCCGCATGTATATGACGTGGCATCCTTTGGTGCAAACCCGATGGGGAAATCGGACAATACCGCTGCAATTATTGGGGCAATATCAGATTCACTTAAAGGGCCTGGAAATGGGTTCTTCATTGACGGAATCATGAATTTTGGTGTGGAGCCAGGGTTCATCTTGATGGTGGCATTCCTCGATCAACTGTCCAATCCAATTCCTTGTCGTTGGAAAAGGAAACCTGGTGGTAAGTTCAGTTTCAATTTTAGCCTTCTAGGATTTATTGAATCTTGAAAAACGGTATTCTGAAAACTCATTTTGATCAAGATATCTCAATTTTAAAAACATGTGGCCGTGGTTTCTTACTACTGTATGACATGAAAAAGTTGTTTGTGTCTTTTAACGTTGGGGTGGTGTTATACATTTTTCTTACCACCCCTCCCTTTATGGTATGACCTTTTTGACCATTTTATTTGATTCTTGGCAATAAACTTGGATCTTTTAAGTTCTTAATGAGGTATATTGTCAAATATAAGAAATATATTCCTGTGCAATTGTGCTTCTATCAATGAGAGTTGAGCCCCCTGAAATGGATCTCAGTCGATAAGTAATATCTAAATGAAGTTAATGTGGAGAACCAATTAAGTGCTAGACATTGCAATATTTAGTGATCTTTGCTGATGACATTGCATTGTATAGATTGGCTCTCACCTGTGATGGTCTGTAATTGAGATTTGAGAGATACTGCAATAATGTGGTTAGGATATTTAGTGTTTTTGATGAAAATGAGATTCTTTTCTTTGGATTTCAAGCACTAATTCTGACAATTGAATTCTTAAAGAGGAAAAACAGTCTTTACGTTATTGAAGGAATGCAGTTTGACCATGCCTATGTTTCTCCACTTTTTGTAACTGATAGTGAGAAACCTTATTCATAAGAAACCTTTTTTATAAGTTGGGAGTACTGGTTGGTGGGAAGGGGATAAATTTCAAAGAAACTGAAAGATACCGGGTTCGAACCTCGATCAACACCCTTACAAGTGGTGTGTGATGTCAGTTGAGCTACAAGTCGTAGTTCATGAGAAACCTTATTCATAAGAAACCTTAGTTAGGTGTGTATCTCTTGCCTCATAAGAGTATTGACTATGTTCACTGGTTTTAGGGTGCCCGAGTGATGCATCATTCATTGAGCAGGTTGCGGACAATTATTATGAAAAGGAAAGTTGAATGAAAGAATCGTAACTAAATAAAAATTATGCTTGTACTCGTCAATTTATTTATGAGTAAGTCTCATGGATTTAAGTTCATCAGACGGATCCAATCCATTTTACAAATCAAAGCAAGTTAGATCCAAATTCAAATTGATTACCTAATATAGGTCAATTAGGATCCGTCTCACGAAATTAAATCTTGAGACCGTCTCATATGAGTTTTTGTCTTTATTCATTTATATAGATATTAAATTACTACTTTGTAGACGTTACTTACACTTCTCAAAGAGATATTCTTAGAAGAGATCACACTCATATAAGCTTATATATATAATTTTGCAAATACAGTGGTGTTTTTTTTATTAGAATTAATTTTTTATATTTTTTTATATTTTTGTATTTCTGATTATTTTATTTTATTCATTTACAGTGGTTGGCAAAGAAAGTAGAAAAAAAGTATAATGTTGTTATAGACTACAAATTAGAAATAGAAGACAATCTGCATTTCTCCTTACAAGAAAGTTATTGTAATATCTAATATCGATCGAAATAATAAGATTGGATTACTACCATCAATATCAATCAAACATGAGATTGAGACCTGAGCTTCATCGGGGAATTATGGATAATGCCATGAAAGAAGAGATTAGAGGAAGTGAAGTTGGGAGGATAATTATTCTTCCCGCACCATTTTTTGGAGGGCAAGAGATGTGTCATAAAATATCTTGATGTATTAGCATTGGTACAAAGATTTGGAAAACCAATTTTATTTCATTATAATGACTTATGAACCAGAGTGGAAAAATATACAATAGAAGTTTCTAAATGTTTATGTATGTTTGCCTCAATCGGTGTTTGCTCATAATTTTTTAATACATTAATATTTACGAATCAGTTTAATTCTCAAAAACATATTTTTTATTAAAAATTATTCAGTGGGTTTTGTTTTAGTCATTTCTATCAAACCAAGATATTTTTTAGCCATCTTATTTTCAAACACAATCTTTTTTATCCATTTTGGGGTATGAAAAACTCAATTTGCCCTTAGTCAATTTCAACTGCACAAAGACACATCCCTGTGACTTGGCATAGAGTTACTGTGACTCGACATCGAGTTATGTCGAGTCACAGTAACTTGATAATATATTGTAACTCGACATCCAGTTTTATCACTTATTATAACTCAGTTATTTTGTTTTTCTCCAAAAAACTTTGAATTCACATAACTTTTTCATTTTCAATTCGTTTTGCATGTATAATATATCAAATTAATCCTCTTTTCAATATCTATAATCCAACACCCATATTGCATATTTAAAAACGAAAAATACAAAATCTATTTTTTAAAAAAGCTTGAAAGAAAGAGTAAGAGGATAAATAGAGATAAGTGAAAGAGAGAAAAATAATCCAAATATCAAACAAACATGCCAGAAGGGTATGAATGTTATTTTACACCCCAAAATAACTAAAAAGATGTGTTTACAAAAGATGGCTATTTTTCATCTTTACATTTTAGAAAAGGCTATTTTGACCCATTTCCACAAAACTATTTGTGATGCTTAACATACAAAATCATTTGGTGTAATCTTACATGAGACCGTCTCATGGATTTAAGACTTTTAAGTTAATGAGACAGATCCTACAAAATACAAAAAATATGGATGTTTCAATTTGGATTGGAATTCTAATTACAAATAGGATCCGTCTCATGGATTATATCCATGAGACCGTCTCATCCAAGTTTTTGCCAAATCTTTCAATGTTATATATTGTGCAGATCGCCAACTTTTCCCATTTCTACAAAACAAGTGTCTTTTAGAGTGAAGTTGAAAAAGAGCTGAAATAGAAATAAATTTGTCTTTTGTAACATCTCATTTCATTTTTTTTTAATTATTTAGTTTTCATATGTTTTTTTAAGTTTCAACCCTCAAAGGAGAGGGCTAACCTACCTATTTATATGAAAAGTTGCTTTTTAAGCGACACCACTTATTAGAAAGGATGAGGATGTGTTTACCAAATGAGATTAGAGAAGACAAAATAGTAATAATGTGATCAATTTAAGACGAGTTTTGCTTGACACACAAGTAAGCATTACATTATGCGTATTTAACATTCTGTTTTGAGAACTTTTATTTTTAGGATTTTAGATTAGTCCATGCCCTCTAATTTGGATAACTATTGTATGACATTAATCTGTTCCTATGAATTCAAGCATAACTATATGATTACTTTTACGTAGCTAGGGGTAGCAATATTTTCAGATACAACACGAACCCAACACGATTATGGGTATAAATTTAGGCTTCATGTGTCCGGATTAAAATCAGGTCGAACCCGAATAACTCGTCAATTAAACATGTCGTGTTCAGGTCAACATGTTGTGAGCCATTTAGCACGTTTATGAATTTAAAAGAAAACTAAGTAAATAATTAATTGTAAGAAAAAATTAAAAACCAAGAAATGTCCTTAAAATTTAAATACTAAAATCTCCTTAACTATGTATGTTATTATTTGCATGTCTTTTTGTATGTTGTCATCAAAATATGATTAGTATGTTATATTATTTATGCAATTATGTTATTTGCATGTCTTTTTGTATGTTGTGAACTGTGATATTTTTTATTAATTGAATAGTGTGTCATAGTGAATGATTTATCAAAAATTCATTCAATTGAAACTATTAAATATATATATATATAAATAAATTTATTTGACGAGTTAAACATGCCAGCTTCGGGACGTCTGTGAACTAAATAGATCGGTCCAGGATCAAGATTCTGACATGAATATTTAAATAGGTCGAGACCGATTTGGCTAATTCTGACCTACGAACCCACGAACTTAGACCCGCGAACCTGGACTCAACCCAAATTGACACCTCTACTTTCATGTTCCTTTATATATTCATGTATTGTGGTTCCTTGCAAGTACAGTTTCCTGCTTCTCATACCAGTTTGAATCAGTTTTCATGGTTTTAATATGTTTTTATGAATTAGTTTTTTTGGTACATGAATTAACAGACAATGTTGAAGCTTTTTGATCGTTTGAAGAAATATTTCTAGAATTAGTTCGAGCCATATATTAGCATTGGAATCAATCCATGGTTTACTTCTCTTTTTTTTTTAATTGTACATTTGATATTTCTCTTGAAATAATTTTTTTTTGTTTTTGATACGTGACGGCCTTATTTTCATTCTTTGGCATGAATTTTTTGTTGCATAATGTCCCATTGAAACAATATATATATATATATATATATATATATATAATAAATTAATTTAAATTCACTAATAAGTTTTTAATTAAAAAAGAAAAATTATATGGTTCATGTGCAACGCACGTGCACCTTACTATTATTATAAAAGTGTAGAATAAATAATTTTTGCCTAAGTTGATTTCAAAAACATTTAATGTTACATTACCTCAACTTGCAACTTGACTAAGTGTGCAGACCAAGCCACATGATTGCCTACAGCATCACCAATAGAACTACACATCCTCGGGATTTGAACAGGCAAATGGGAGATCTCATTATCTGCTTGATCAATGGAGATGCACATGCAATTATTGGGTAAACGTTCACCATGCAGAAAGTTGTTCGGACCATCAACGTGGACAATCGTACCATATGCAGCAACATCGTTGTTAGCTCCAGTGTCAATGCAACTGCAGAGCCCTAAGCAACAAATTACCATTCTATGGGTTAGTGGCTCTTATTATTGAAGTACATAACAGAATGGATTTCTTCTTAAAAAGACCCCTCAATAAACAAACTAACATATACCTATAAAGCACCATTTCTGTGAAGGAATTGCACATCACATTCATCATTGTCCTTATCCAATTCACCCTTGTTGATGTCACTTTGAACTTTCACAGAACAACTACATTTCCCTTCATGGCCAACGTCACGCTTTTTGTACACAAATGCTTCTAAACTTTATAAGCGTGCATTTTGCTCTTTTATTTGTGTTTCTTGGTCCTCAATCTTTTTCTTCGCCTCCATCAATTCTTTTTGTTGTGCGCTTAACATGCCACATTCAACATGTTTCTTACTGTTAACAACATCAAAGTACATTGTAGGAGTGATATCCGGTCCTACACCCCTAACACGTCCAACGTGTTCTTGAGAATCAAGGGCCTTTGTGAGGATATTTCTTTTGATCCTTCATATTTAAGTTTGCCCTCCTTCTCTAGATCTATAAAATTATCTTGTCGTGGACACAAAAAGTAAATAATTACAAAACTAGAAGCCGCTAAAATAAAGAAATTAAATACAAATAATATAAGTGTTTGCTTACAATCTTTTCAACTATTCGCTTCCTTCAATCTCCCCTTTTTTATAGGTCTATCCTTTCTTCCAAAGGATAGCTCGATTGTTAATGTCCTCGTCATCACATAGTTCATCTTTCTGCAAGTAAAAATTGAAAATGCATGAGGGTGGTTACTATCTTGAAAATACATTGAAAATTAAAAATTAAGATTTACTCAATACTTACTATCTCGAGTTCCAATCCAACATATCCTTTACGAGCAAGTCGGTGGTGGTATTTATTTGCTTTACCTCTCTCCCTTTGTTGATCACTTAGCTTCTAAAAAATTTAATGTATAAAACAGCTTATGATCAAATATCAAAATATTCCAATTCATTATTATCAATAGATAGTGATAAACTTATTATAACAATATTAAATTAAGAATCTTACCAAAAAACTTTCAGACATTCGGCTAGTCGCAAATGAACTCCAGTCCTCTTGTGTAATATCATATCCCTTAGGTGGTCGTTTCAACTCCTCATGTTTATTTTTATTTTTTATAATGAAGTTGAAACGACCACCTAAGGGATATGATATTTCACAAGAGGACTGGAGTTCATTTGTGATTAGCCAAATTTCTGAAAGTTTTTTGGTAAGATTCTTAATTTAATCTTTTTATAATAAGTTTATCACTATCCATTGATAATAATGAATTGGAATATTTTGATATTTGATCATAATCTGTTTTATACATTAAATTTTTTAGAAACTAAGTGATCAACAAAGGGAGAGAGGTAAAGCAAATAAATACCACCACCGACTTGCTCGTAAAGGATATGCTGGATTGGAACTCGATATAGTAAGTATTGAGTAAATCTTAATTTTTAATTTTCAATGCATTTTCAAGATAGTAACCACCCTCATGCATTTTCAATTTTTACTTGCAGAAAGATGAACTATGTGATGACGAGGACATTAATCGAGCTATCCTTTGGAAGAAGGACAGACCAATAAAAAAGGAGAGGTTGAAGGAGATGAGTTAAAGCGAATAGTTGAAAAGATTGTAAGTAAACACTTATATTATTTGTAAACTGTATATATTTAATTTCTTTATTTTAGTGACTTCTAGTTTTGTAATTATTTACTTTTTGTGTCCACGGCGGGATAATTTTATAGATCTAAAGAAGGAGGGCAAGCTTAAATTTGAAGGTCAAAAGAAGATATCCTCACAAAGGCCCTTGATTCTCAAGAACACGTTGGACGTGTTAGGGGTTTAGGACCGGATATCACTCCTACAATGTACTTTGATGTTGTTAAGGGTAAGAAACATATTAAATGTGGCATGTTAAGCGCACAACAAAAAGAATTGATGGAGGCGAAGAAAAAGATTGAGGACCACGAAACACAAATAAAGAGCAAAATGCACGCTTACAAAGTTGTAGAAGCATTTGTGTACAAAAAGAGTGACGTTTACCATGAAGGGAAAGGTAGTTGTTCTGTTAAAGTTCAAAGTGACATCAACAAGGGTGAACTGGATGAGGACAATGATGAATGTAATGTGCAATTCCTTGACAGAAATGATGCTTTATAGGTATATGTTAGTTTGTTTATTGAGGGATCTTTTTAAGAAGAAATCCATTTTGTTATGTACTTCAATAATAAGAGCCACTAACCCATACAATGATAATTTGTTGCTTAGGGCTCTGTAGTTGCATTGACACTGGAGTCTAACAACGACGTTGCTGCATATGGTACGATTGTCCATGTTGATGGTCCGAACAACTTTCTGCATGGTGAACGTTTACCCAATAATTGCATGTGCATCTCCATTGATCAAGCAAATAATGAGATCTCCCCCTCGCCTGTTCAAATCCCGAGGATGTGTAGTTCTATTGGTGATGTTGTAGGCCATCATGTGGCTTGGCCTGCACACTTAGTCAAGTTGCAAGTTGAGGTAATGTAACATCAAAATTTTTTGAAATCAACTTACGCAAAAATTCTTTATTCTACACTTTTATAATATGTGTTAACATGTGTTTTTTTGCATTAATTAGAAACATATACACAAGAATGTTGCCCATACGAAAAACAAGGCTACGGTGATATCTTAGAGTATGCCAAGAGAGTCATACAGGCTCTACTGTTGTTGTAAAGATGCTCTTCGTGATGGAAAGAGTATACCTATAACTTTTGATCACGATGTATTTGGCATTGATGAGTACTCCATAATCAATCTTGACCTTAAGGACATTCAGGAATTCTGTGAGTTACGGCCTATTTCATGTTTTTGAATAGTTACGTACGTATGGTAAGCTTTCTATATTTTTGGAGTTTGACTAGTGGTTTTATAATATATATATATATATATATATATATATACACACGCATGATTTCTGCTTAAAAAGAGAAGGGTTGCATTGCTAGGGTCTACTATTTCTCGCCAAAAGAGGTCGTCCCCAAGGAGTGCCCTTACGACTCACAGCTCTTGAACTCCACGTTGTGGAAGAGCGTTTGTACTTCTCATCCTTAGTTCCTTTATGTATTCTCCTTTATCCGCTTAGGAAGTAGGAGATGTTCTAAAGGAGCTATAAGGCAGGGGTTTCCTCCTAAATTCGTGTCTTTCTCTACGCCATGCGAAAAGGTCTACTCAAGACCTCGCTATGTATAGGGGCCGACCCAGGATCCAAATAGCGGATGGGGTTTGTGGAAGATTACACTCCTCTACCCGAGATTATGAGTAAGCTTGGTCGATTTCCCTGGAAAGAGAGCACTCCATCCATTCGGGGTAAGTGGGATATAAGGTTGTAACTAATTCTCCTTATCGGTGAAGATGAAATGGACAAATTCTCCCCTAGCGGGTATACGGGGAGAGGTTACCAATTTTATATCGGGATCTATAATTAGTTTGGGAAGTTCTATCCAGGGATAGAAAAGGAAATGAATCGATCAATCGCACTGGATGAAAAATGCACCGTTACATGAAGCATGGGTGATATTTATGAATTGGTTGGGGCTCAAGCAAATCCTAAAATGGCGCCCAAGAGGAGGCCGGACTTATATCTTCTCCAGGATGAGCTCAAGCTTGAACTTCTCCCTTCCCGATCAGGTGAAAAACCGGTGGGCAATTGCATCTATCACAATCCAAGTCCTCCCCTTTTTATTGTACTAATTTGGTTTTTTATTTTAAAATGTTGGGCATCTCCATAAAAGGATGAAGGAGAAATTGTGGATAATTATATCAGATTTGTGCATCCATATAAGATAGGGTACATGGAAACAACAAATACAGATAAAGGTTATCTCCAAGAACAATTGGACAGAAGGGCACAAGCTTTCGCAGATAGATTGTACGGCACATCAGTTAACCAAATGGTTTTGGCGCCTTGTAATATAGGGTAAGTAAGAACTAATTTAACATTTTATATGCATGTTTTCATAAATTGAAGAATAACATCTTGATTAATTATGTATTTATGTGTAATTATCATTGGATATTGACTGTGATCGACCCTAGAAAAGAGGTGATTTATGTATTGGATCCTCTTGGTCCCCGAATTCGCTTGGACAGTTGGAAAGATGTTGTGAACCGGTAAAAGCTCATACCTACTAATCTCAAAACTTTTACCTAAATAAACTAATCTACAAAACTTGATGTAATTTTAATTATCAACTCTTATGTGTATGAAGGGCATTAAAGTTGTTCAATGAGAAGAAGGGAAGAAAAGGAAAAAAAAAAAAAAACCCACTTGGGAACCCATTAAGGTATGTTATATCTATTAATATATATTTTTCATTGTAAATGCATTGGTCATTAATAATTTGTTTCTAATATAGGCTCCAGTTCAACCAAATGAATTTCAGTGTGGTTTTTATACAATGTGTTACATGAAAGATATAGTAAATGAATTCATAAAGACTGATCAGGCCCCACTTCGATCAATGGTAATATTTTAGATTTTAGATTTCATATTTTCATCATTGGCTTTAGCTAACAAAATAGGTGTTTGTTCACAGTTCAAAAATACGAAGTACTCTAAAGCTGAAATTGATGAAGTGCGTTTGGAGTGGGCTAGATGCGTACAAGATCACATGTTTGAGTAGGTGTGATTTTAGGTTTGAGGTAGGTAATTTTTACATGGAATTTTTCTCACTATTCTGATTGCATGACCTTATATGCATCAATGTGGCTCTTGTATGGTGTGTGCTGCATATGGAAGATCATGAGTAACTGCTGGCAAAATTTTGTGGCAGCTATACTGACATCTGATGATGTGGCTCTTTCTTGTTTCTCTGAACCAACATTACATTGTTTAACTCTTACATGTTGCACTTCTTTATTTTTTCATCTTTTCTGGGGTATTTTTTGTGGCGCTTTGATTTGCCTTCTTTTGTTTCTTGTTTTACATCATTCTTTGTAGTTGTTGAAATTGCAATTGATAAGCAAACAAATGTTTGTGTTGAGTTGAAATTCAATGAACAATATACTCATTAACAATTCATGGACCAACTTGGAATGTAATTGGTTATTTCTTATTTATTTTTTCCATTAATGGCTAAATCATTCAACTATGTTTGTATGTTTGTAGGCTGAGAAAAATGAGTTTCGTGACGAGAAACAAAGGGTAAAGGTTGAGTAGGAGAAGCTTGAGCATTTTTCAAAGCTTGAATGACATGAGCTATGTTGATCATATGGATTTTGTTGCCTTTAGTTGAATTATATAGTCTTTTTGTTGGTTGATGAAATTGGATTATGAATTTATAGTTGTTTTATCGAAAGAAAACTTCGCTACTAGTACTTTTTGTTGGATTTTGGCTATTGGTGACTTTAGTATTAATGGATTTTATGTTTAATTGGTAGTGAACTTATGATGGTTGCTAGAATTGGAGTTCATAACGAATTGTTTATTTATATGGATTTTTTGTAGATTTGGACCAGTGTCTTTGCGTAAATCCTTTTAAAACTGCTTCTAAAAACATTAAACAGCGGTTTTGATGCGATGTCTTTGAATTAAACGACACCGGTTTAAAACCGGTGTGAACCAGCGATGTCTATTCACCATAAACACCGGTTTCGAGCCGGTGTCTTTAGATGAAACGACACCGGTTTAAAACCGGTGTTTTGATGCGGTGTCTATTCATCAAAAGACACCGGTGTCAAATACATAAACTTTTAACATCAGGGCCTTAGAAAGCGGATATTTTATCTCTACGACACCGGTTTAAAATCGGTGTCTTTCAAGGAAACGACACGGTTCTCAATCATTTGTCAAAAGTTGGACTTTTAACACCGGTGGCTCTCTAAATGGTTGTTTACTTAGTAATAGTCATAGATATCTCATTTGACAAATTTGTCACACCCTCGCTCCTAAACATGGATCTGCAAATTAAAAGCATGTACCTATAATATCAATATTTAAGAATTTATGTAGCTTGAACAAAAATTAAATTTCCCATCTACATACAAAGCAACTTGATTCAGGGACACTATTTCTCGTTCTTAGTTAAAACTTAAAACCCTTCATTGTTTTCAGAGAATGAAAAAAAAATATCAGATCAATGGTAATAACTTTGAAGCTTTCAAGCATGTTAACATTTTATGAGATGATTAATTTGTGTTTTCAAATGATTGCTTCAAAACTGAATTACTTATGATTATGCATATATATTTATATGCATGTAATCACATGCACATGATAAATATTAATGTTGATCAAGGCACAAAAGGTTAAAAGTTTCTTAATAAAACCTTTCTATCAAAAAGTTCAACAAACAAAATTTGTTTATGCAAAAATATCTTAATTTGATTAGTTCAATGATAAACTAACTCAAATATTGATGCTTAGTTAATTGTTCAAATTGCTAGAATAAAAAACTTGGTGGAATGGTAGAAATATATATTTTGACATGGAATTAACTTTATTTCAAGATCTTTTGGTATGTTTTTTTTAGTAAAATATGGTTTGATTTTTAGTGTTAATTGCCTAATTGTTATACTAGATTTTTCACTTGATTAAGAAAAATAGACCTTTAAATTGATTGACACTCTGGAGTACATAAAAGTTATTCGATTTTTAGTATTAATTGCCAAATTGTTATACTAGATTTTTCACTTCATTAAAAAAATAGAGCTTTAAATTGATTGACATTCCAGAGTACATAAAAGTCATTCTAAAGTACTAAGTAAAGCTTAATTTCAACCGAGTCATATAATCGTGATGAGGGTACTTGCCTAGAATTTTGCAAAAAGTTTGAATTCCTATTAACACTACAAGAAAAATCCAAAAAGACAACAATTTTTTCATTTAAAAAAAAAAGTTGTTATAATGTTTGGATAAAATAATGTTATAATGTTTGAAATGTGAAATGATGACTTCCAAATTTGCCGAACCCTGATGAGAATAATTTCAGTCCTGAAAAGGCCGTTCTTAATTTGAATGTAAACATGGATGCTTGTATTGAAACCGATGTTTCACCGTTAGATTCATGGAACCCAAGTGACCCTAGTGAAGACTATGATGCAGACGAGAGGCTTGTAACAGCAGATGGGAAGATGATGAAGAAATCAACAGAACTTCAACTACCTCAGACTCTAATTTAGCTAAAGAACCGCAAATTAATTCATCCTCCTCAAAGCAGACAAGGAAACTGAAAACGAACGAGAAAAAGGTATATTTTTTATTTTATGCCTACTGGTGTCATTTTCACAGTATACAGAAACCAGCGAAAAATGAAACACTGCTTCTATTACTATCAAATGATAGCTTTTCATGACTAGTCCCTGACCAATAATACCATTCACACTATCAAATGATTATAGCAAGTCATTTTCACAAACAGGTAATAGGTATCTCAAGTCAAGTACCAAAGGACAATTTAATGCAAAGACTGATCACATCCACAAAATCCACAATGCATTATGAATGGACAAAAGTTATAAAGAGACTTGTCTCGTGTTCAATGTCTTGAGCAGTTGGGCCTAGATGAAATAAATACTAAAACAAGGCTGCAAGTTCAAAGTAACAAAAAATTGTATTCAACCTGTAGCGAGTGTTACTAACTATAGTCATCACCAGTTTTAACAGCATGACAGACTTTAACTTATTTTGGGTGACTACATCAAAAACTTCTGGCATGAGCCAGTGAGGACGGGCAAGTTTTAAGGATCCTATGGAGAACTTGTTTCCATTCCTCCTACTTTCCCAAAAAATAAGAGTTCATTCATCAAAATGGTTCAGACTAAATCAAGTTTTTTGCGAGTTATTGTATTGAACTGTAAGATGCAATAAAGTCCACTTTGCATGCCTGTGTTTCTCCAGCTATAAGATGAGCATATACAACATATTGGTTCTCATGACACTGCCAAACATACAATTTGTATGCCTCAAAGGAGAAATAAGTAGAATAGAAAACATAGTTTACTAGACTGATACAAAATTTGCAAATGTTTTCTAAAAGTTGTGACCAAGAATGTAAAAGAACAATGAGAATGAGCTGGGATAGTGTAGCATTCATGGTGTAATTCCTTTACATACAACTGTTAGCCACACAGAAACGCTCAGATCCTAATCGTTTTGAACAAGGCAATAGAGTTTTTTTCATTTTCACTTCATTCTGGCTCATCTGGTCAACCCCTAAGCCACACTAATTTGTGTGATTAAAACATGTTTCTTGAGTCTTTATAATCTCATAAAACATTTAGAACCTGATAAGTTCAGTTAGGGTCTCAGATAAATATGCATCTAATAATCTAATTTAACCCTGAGGTTTAGTCTAATTATAAAAAAAGACCCAATTATCTTTCAAAATTACACCAACACTCCTTATTTATATGTCCAATAGTTCATCAGCCCAATCAAAATACCAAAACTATTCCAAAAACTTCAAAGTAATAAAATCCCTGCAGAATCATACTATTTGAATTGCTATTGCAAATGAAGCCACAAGTGGTACAAGAGTACAATCATGCAACTCCTCAGACTTTCATTACAAGAAAATTTAAAAAAGAAAAAAAAAAGATTTAAAACATGTAAAGCATACCTCCAATCAACCATCATCGATCTTCACTATCAGAGCTAGCAACATCACTGCTATAATCACTACTATCATCCTCAACATCACTGCATACTACCGTAACGTTAATGCACAAACACTACTCATATACAATTTTATCTGTTGGTCCAAGTCTGAATATTGAAAGTTATTTGATTATTATCTGTTGGCCTAATGAGTATGTGGTTCTTGTTAGTAATTACTCATATACAATTTTACATTCATAAACATTAATCACAGTTTTGCTAAATAGAAAACATAATCACAGTTTTGCTAAATACAATTAGTAACATACAGGAATGTGAAACAAATGCAGGCATATGCTGAGGATATGAAACAAATCACAGTTTTACCTGTTTGGCTCTCTCCAAGGTCCGTCCCCGTTTACACGACAGCTGCTAATTGATGATCTAAATCTAGTCCCCCAAAAGGCAAAATTACATAAAACACATCTGAAAGAAATATATAGAGCAAATATTAATCATTTGGAATGCATAATATGAGAACGAAGATCACGACTTACCTGTCTTCTCATAAGACGTGCATTTTAGGGCTTGTGGTCGTATATTTCAGGGAGAGTCGGAGAAAGCGAGACGGCGGCGCGGTGGAGGGGGCGATGGCGCGGCGCGGTGGAGGGGGAGATGGCTGTTCTGTTCGAGAGACGGGAGTGCGGTGGGTTTAGGGTTTTTTTTAAAATCAGACTATTAAATTTAATTAGTAAATATTTTAAATTATTTGATTAATTTTGTAGACTTAAGAGGATGTGTAGTCACGAGTTTAAAATATAAAAGATAAAATATACTCGTATGAGAATCAAACTAGAGATACAAATACAAATGTTAATAGGATTTCAGAATAACGAGATTTTAGAAAGAAAACATAAATTGATATGTTTTGACTTCAAGATATAAAACAAAGTCATATTATGTTTTTCAATTTTTAACTTATAATTAGATATTATATCACATCCTTTACATATGAAACACAACAAGTGTGCCTACTGAACTAGGTAAACCAAACCGTGATACCAAATCTTGTTTGATCATTTCAATTAGTTGTGTAACTCATTTGGATCTATCAATTTTGGTTTATGGAATTATAGTAATTAGCTTTTATACAATTGCAGCTTAACAATATTATTTGATTGATACGTAAATATATTGTTACCATGAACTCCTCGAACCTATTCAATTTGCATAAAGAACTTCTTATTTATGTAATTGCATTGTGAATTTGATATGGTTTAATATAGAGAATGATTTGATTTGTGATGTATACCTTTATTTACATAGTGTTTTTTTTTAACGGAGCAATAAATGGAGAAAGAATTGGTAGAAAAAGCACCATCGGCTTCTTTGAAGCAAAACAACCAACAATTTTTAATTGGTTCACACTTAAATTGTGAACTAAGTCAAGTAATACACCCATCACCTCAAGAATGCACTTTGATGATTATGGAATGTGCTTCAGGTTAAAGAGTTTTAACTCAATACAAGATGTTATAACATAGTGATATTTAACAATTCTCATTTACAATTTGTTAACGTAATTTTCAATTTTATTATATGATCACCCATATGTTTGTGATTATGGTAATCATTTTGATATTTAATTCAACAAAGGAAAGCACAATAGAAAATTGTTCAATATTTTTCTTATTTCTAACTTATAATATTTGTCATTGCTAGCCACCTTAATGATGCCCGAAAAACTAGATTCCGGCTATCAAATCTAGAGATGTCGAGTTATTCGGAAAGCAAGTAGCGAGATGATATTCCAATCTCGGTAATTCCTTTAATACCTTCTTATACTTCAAAAGTTTGGTTAGTTGTGTATTTTGAATGTGTGAGTAAGTGTGCATTTTCACAAGCTTGTGTGCATGTGCATGTAATGTGCATGTGTATAGGTGTGAATACTCTATGTTGTTTATATGAATTAACTATGTCATATATTAGGGAGAGCTCTAGCAAATTATGGTGATAATGAAGATTTGTTTGAGTCTATTTGGAAGGAATTTCATGTTCACATGGTCAACATTTGTAAGTATTTTCTCCTCTTGAACAATTTAGTTTGGCGATAAAAATAGATGAAGATTTTTATATGCACTTTTTTAATTTGATAATTATTTATAAGTAAAGATTGAGTGATCTACCCTTTTAAAACAGGTTGCAAGATAACCAAATGTCTAAGAGTGATAATGTTGTAATGTCAAATATCGTTAGCGACGATGAGGTATCAACAATTCTCATCTTCATTTTCCAAATTTACCAATTGAAATTAGTTTATTAGTTGTATATATTTGAATAACAATTGGTTGAAATATCATCTCAAATTTGTTAGATACTTTGAACTCTCAAATTTTAAATTATAAGCTGGAAAGTCATATGTATTTGCATCTGAATGAGAGATGGGGATTTCTCACTTGAGTCGTCTTATTGAAATATCTCATGTATGTTTGTTTGTCATATATCTAGATTACTTGATATTATATTTGAATCACCCAAAGGTAACAATAAGAGCAAGGATCTTTCGTGTGTTTGAGATCTATAATATCTTAATTGTGGAAATAATGTTCATAATAGGTGCCATTCAAAAATTTACCAGGCGATTCAACAAATGTCAACACATTGTCTTTCAATTTGGCAACACGGACACATGAAAATCTTTGGCATGATGCATGAATCCTCGTTCCATTAAGGTAATAGATAACGTGTAAATAACAAAAGGATGTATTGTTATTGGACTTAATCTTTGCAACATATGCTTAAATTAGTTTTTATATGAATGGTATAGTGCATGAACCAAAAATCCAATCTAACAATAGCATCAATCATGATTTATTATAATATATGAGTTCTTATATCACATGTTTTCTCATAGTAAGCATTGTTCACTAGTAAGCTAAAATTTTGCACTTTATGACATTATAGGCCACTTGAATAATCAAGGCACTCCAAATTCGATGACTGCATTAAGTGTTTTCAATGAGGAAGGTGCAAGGTCATGTTGCCTTCAAAACTCTACCATTTTAAAACAGAAGATTTGGTGTTATATATATATATATATATATATATATATTATTGTTTTATTGCTTCTTAAGTGAATAAAAACCAACATAGTTTGACCTAGTATTGTAGCACCCAAAATGGCTTTGACATATTTTTACAAAATGTGCAACAAAGTGAAGTTTTATATTTGAAACCTAACAACTACTACCTTTTTACTTGCTTGGTAAAATCTTTGGTTTAAATTGCTTCTACCAATTGATACCTTTAAATTTTAGTTTGAAATATGTGCAAATATTGTGCCCTTTATATAATTTGTGCAAATCTTGTGCCTTTATGTAATAGTAAAAATATCACATTATCGGTAATTTACTTTGTGGAAACTATTGTGCATTCAATTCAAGCCATGCCATATGAATTATGAAAATCATATAGCTTTTTTATGTTATACTACTACATGACTTTCTAGTATGCATATTGGAACCAAATAAACAATTTTGTAAGCTTATTCACATTTTGTATATGAAATACTCCGCTCTTGCTTCATGGAAATGTCAAATCTACTTCCTTAATCTTAGAATTAGGTAATTTACTTTTGATTGTGCAGAGGAAAATGATATGGCATGACGATTATACTCCAAGTCACAATATGTGGAATCCTACTGTGCAGGGTGATCAAGGAGAAAGCTCACATACTTTTACATTTTATAGCGAAAGGTGAAAACGACATTCTACTTCAAGTAGAATAAAATTATCTTGTATAGTTTATTGTCTCAATAACTTATGAAATGAAATAGATTTTGCACATTCACGTTATATGATAGAAGGTATGAAGAAATGGGTCTTCCTGTGGATCCCCATTTACGCATTTTTAATGAAAACAATGGAAATGGTAAAATATATTTCAACTAAACCGGCCTTCTTAGCATATTCTATTTTACATAACTTGTTTTGAATTAGAACATGATCACATACTAGTTTTTATATGACAATGGTTTCAATTCTCAGATATTGGAGGATCAATATAGCAAATCGACTTATTTTGTGGGTAGACTTCAAACTTATTATGGGATCATTATTTGTTCAATCACATGTTTGTGTTGCGATCTTTTGTGAGATGGAACTAATTTATATATACTTTAAGTTCGACTTCCCTACCCATATATATGTAGAATGTGTATGATTCATGAAGTTTCATTTGCCAATATTCTTGTATGTCCAAACCTAATGGGAAATGTCTCCATATCGACATGATTTTATTTTTCGTTCATTTTTATTTCCTTTTCATTTGGGCAGAAAATTCCTTGAAAATCATTTACATCCATATGCAACAATCTCATTTGGATCATTGGAATAAAAATTAGTTGGCCAAAATGGCAATTATATTTTCTTACATGAAACTCATTTTCAAGATTTTTTTGTTATGTTTTTCATAGAATTTTGTTCATTAGTATTAATTGTTTAATTAGCGTAGAGTGTAGTAGAATTTTAAATTGATTAACTTTGCTACTATTTAATCGACCGACATTTAAGTGAATTTAAAAAACCTATTGTCAAGCAATGGAAAGGAGTTTAAGTTATGTAAGCACATTTTAAGTCCAATTGTGCATTACATGTACATTGCATAGAATTTGACTAAAAAAAGTCCAACCAATTAGAGCATCTCCAAGAGAGTGTTCTATCTTCAATTTGGAGCAAAAGCTTGCTTCAATAATGCGCTATATTGAATATGTGAACAATTTTATGCCAGAAATGGCACAACATTATAGTTACGCTAAACTTTTTATTTTTTTGGTTTTAAATTAATGATTTTAGTGTATTAAATATGCACTAAAATGGAATATTTCTTTTTAGTGCAAATTGTGCATTAAAATGGTGCAAACTGTTGGAGATAGTTTTATAATTTAGCTAAGTGGTAATATATAAATTACAATTTTGTCTATATTGTTTATTTTTCTTTACGATATTAAATAGTTATAACTTAAGTAATATTATTTGTCTACAACAAAATAGACCCTAACTTTTGTAGTGGTGAAAAGAAAACTAATATTCTCCATTTTCATGAACATATTAAAGAATAAATCAAATAATTAATCTATAAAAAAACACTTTAAGACGAACTTATGCTCTAGGTAAATGAAAATTTTCACAAGAGAGTAGCCAACTCACAGAATGTGAATGGTACAAATTTCAAGACAAAACAAGACAAGTTTATTAAAATTTGACATGCACTAAAGTGAATGTGATCTGAGTGATTGTCGTTTACAAGACATTAAATTAACCAAGTTGTGGTTTAGCTTATTGTAAATTTAGAAATTTATATGAAGTGCACGTTAAATTTTTTTAATCTAAGTGGTGGCAACTTATATCAACATTTTCCTTTTGTAGTCGTGTGTTTTAAATTTCCAATCTAACATTAATTGTTTTTATATTCCGGCATGCATATATTCTTATCCAATAGCACAAATTACATCAATCGAGAATAGAAAAATAACTTTAATTCTTATCATTTTAATTACTTATTGTCTATTAAGCTAGTGGTAATTGCTACATATTATTCATGCAAAGTAGTATTATGGTGTTTCAATAAATGCAAATATTTCATTGAGAACTTTTTTGCAAAAGTATTCATTTTAATCTATGTATAAATTTGTCAACATTGTAACATATTGTTGATCCATGATTTTTTTAATCACTTTTATTTTTCTATCAAGCTTTATAATATTGTTGTTAGTTAACTTTGTAAATGTTTTGTAGTTTTTAAGAACTGATTTGGAGCAATTTGTTGATACAACTTGAGATATTCAATGATTTTATGAGCTATTGTTTGTTTATATCACTCAATATTCACTTAATGAATTATATGCTGGGAAATAATTTTTTTTATTTTTATCTAGATGTTATTTCACTTGATAAGTGTGCATTTATAAGCATGTGCTAGTCATATGCATATGTATGGGTATGAATATTCTAAGTTATTTGTGTAAATTAACAATGTAATTAATATATTAGGGAGACCTCGTGGCACAGTACTATGGTGATAATCTATTAGGAATTTCGTATTCATTTTATCAATATTTGTAAGTATTTTTGTCCTCCAATAATTCATTTTGGCCATAAAAACACAGAAAATTTTCTTATCCAATTTTTAAACTTGATAATTTTATATAAGTAAAGAAATCGAGTTTCAGCATTCTTAAAATAGGTTGCAGGAAAACCAAGTGTCTAAGAATGGGAATGTCGTAAAGCTTGTAGATGGCCAATTTACACTTGCTAGAAACAACAAGGTCAACAACTATCATCTTTATTTATCTTTAAATTTACAAACTAAAATTAGTTTGCTAGCTTTGTTATCTTTATTTGAAGAAAAAATGGTTAGATCCTCCGAATTTTTCTGTGAGATACGCTTTCGCTCTTGATTTTTGAATTATTAAGCGAAAAATCATTTGTATGTGCACGTGAGATGGAGAGTCTCACTTGAGCTACAACATCTTGTTTGTGCATTGTTTGTCACATCTAGATTACTTGATATTATATTTGGACTACCCGAAAGGTAACACTAAGAACAAGGATCATTGCATGTGTTTGAGATTAATGATTTAGTGTTTCTTATTATCAATATAAGAAATATACTGGATCCCCGTTGAATACTATAGTTATGAAAATAATGTTTATAACTTGTATTGTTTAGAACTTATACGGCGATTAAACAATTGTCAACACATGCATTGTCTTTCAATTCAATAATACCAACACAAAAATACTATCACGGTGCGCGGATCCTAGTTACAATAAGATTATAGATCTTGGAAAATAACAAAATAATATACTACTATTACAATTAATAGATGTATCATATGTTAAGTTCTGCCTTTATACGTAATATGTGTGGTGTATTGAGTGAAACCAAAATCCAAATAGCATAAATATGATTTACTATACTATATGAGTTCTCACATCACATAATTCCTCATAGTATCTTGACATTTATCTTAAGCATAGTTTTTCACCTAATTACATTGTAGACAACTTGAAATTAATTAAGACGTTCCAATTCAAATGTATGCATAGTGTTTTCAATTAGGAGAGTGAAATCTCAAATTTTGCAAGTGGACAGTGGTTATTTAAAATCAAGAAGTAGCCTCAGCATGGCTAATGTCAGCTCATATCTTGTTCGACACCCTACCATTTCAAGAAAGAATATTATACTATGTTACGTTATAGTATTATTCCAAAAAAATCATTATTTCTTAAGTGAACAAAAAACAACATATTTTGACTTTGTATTCTTGTTGCACTGAAGATGGTTTTGTTAGATAAATATTTTTATCAAGATTTTGATGATTTTGTTTTAAATAAGATTTTATACCAAAACAATGTTTTCATATGTTGTCCAAATACTCCTAAATGATTTAAAATGTTTTTACTAATTTTTGGAGTATTTTTTAGTTTTTAATTTGATAAAAAATTGGACAACACTTTTGATGGTTTTGTTTAAATTGGTTTTTACACCAAAACTATGTTTATAAATGTTGTCTAAATACTCCCAAATGATTTAAAATGTTTTTACTAATTTTTGGAATATTTCTTGAAGTTTATTTTTGAAAAAAATCGGACAACATTTCAAAGGGCGTCGACCGGTCGCCCAAAGTGGTCGGCCGGTGCACGAAGATTAGAAACTCGAAATGTAACTTACAGGTCTTGAAAAAAAGATGGAGGGGTCAAGGGTGAGGTCGACCGGTCGCACCCTAGGTCGACCGTCGCACCCCACCTCGACCGGTCGCACCCCCCTGCAACCCCTACCTCGATCGCACTATTTTTTCAAACGGTCGAAATCTTCAACAGGCAACCGGTCGCCTCTATGTTATTTTTTGACAAAGAAAATTCCAACCGTTGTAACTGTGACAAAAAGATTTGCTTTTCAATTTTGTACAATATTTCTACATCTTATGATCTTCTTTTTTGTAGACAAAAGTAAAGATAGAGGAGCCTATGTTGGGAGCCTATGTTGGTGAAGCTTCCCTATAAATAGAGGATGAATTGAAGACACAAAATACAACAACACAAGCAAATTCACAACAAGAAATCTGTAAATTTCCAAGCTTTCATATTCAACACTCTTGTTGTATTTATAGCCTAAGGATTTCACTTTCACATCTTGAGGTCTAGGCTTTATTTCTTGATTACACTTTGCACTCAAATTGTAATATTCATTATTGAGTTGTAATCTTGATTTTTGGTTATCATTCAAACACAAGATATCCTTGTGAGTGTTCTTGTGGTAAGAACACACTTGGATGATCTAGGTGATAGGTGCAAGAAGATTGTGGTGATCTTCTTATTGAGGTGTTGAAGAATTTGGTATTCTTCAAGGTTGAAGATTGTGGTAATCTTCACAAGGTGTCGTTGAAGGAAGATTGTGGTAATCTTCAAAGGGAGATTGTGGTAATCTCCAAAGGTGGTGTTGAAGAAGAGTGTGGTGCTCTTCAAGGTGTTGTAAGTTGAATTTGTATTAATTTTGGTAATTAATAGAATTCTTTTTCTTTTTGAAATCCATCCCGGATATACTGGGGTGGTAGAGGATTAGGCCCTAGGTGGGTTGAACCCCTTTAAATCGAAGTGTGTTGTTTTATTCCCGCACCTTTATTATTGTCTTGGCGTATTTGTTTCGAAAAAGAGGGCATAATCGAAAAGATGGAGATAATCTATTCACCCCCCCTCTAGATTATCGTAGCCGCTTGGACTTACAAGTGGTATCAAAGCCAAACTCTTTGGCTAAGCTCGTTCCGAGTAAAGAGGAAAGATCCATGGCTACGAATGAAGCTTATCTCACCACCGGCACCTCCACCAACAAGCCACCACTATTCGACGCCAACAACTACGCATTTTGGAAAGACCGCATGGAGTGCTTTCTACAAGGATGCGGATTTGATATTTGGAATGTGGTCATTGAAGGAGTTGCTCAACCAACAACAAAATTGGAGGATGGTACCACTACTCCCAAGCCATTCAAGGAGTACGATGAAAATGACAAGAAGACTTTCTCTCTAAATGGTAAGGCCTTAAATATTTTACATTGCTCTCTTACCACCACCGAATATAATCGCATAAGAGGCATACGGTCGGCACATGAAGTTTGGGAAAAATTAGAAACCATTTATGAGGGCACAAAGAAAGTAAAGCAAGCAAGAAAAACAATGCTTGTGAAAGACTTTGAAAATTTCAATATGCATGATGGTGAAAGCATATCAAAAATGGTGGAAAGGCTTGACAACATTGTCAATCCTCTTGTGGCCCTTGGAAAGGTCATCTCCGAAGAAGACAAGGTGACCAAGGTATTAAACGCCCTTCCGGCTCATGGTCGAAAAAGGTGACGGCAATCACGGAAGCTCAAAATCTTGAGACACTCAAGTTTGATGAGCTCATTGGAAATCTCCTCATCTATGAAGTATATCTCAAGGAGAGGAAAAATTCTCAACCATCCACCTCTAAACCGGCACGCAAAATATTATTAAAGGCTTAGCATCTTCTTCTAATAATGCTTATTATGCTAGTGATGAGGATGATGAAGAAACGCGCTCTTGTTAGAAAATTTGCAAAATTTGTAAACAAAAATAAAGCAAGAAAGCCAAGAGATAATTCTTGCTTCAAATGCGGAAAATCCGGGCACTACATAGCCGATTGCCCAAAATTAGCTGAAGAGGAACAAAAGAAGAAAAAGCATTTTCCGAAAAAGAAGGCATTAAATGCGGACGTTAAAACTTGGGATGAATTACTTGAAACAACCGACGAGGAAGGAGAATCCGAACATGGTCTTATGACTATAGACGATGAAAATACCGAGGTACGCTCTAATGCTTCATCTTCTTCCATAGTTGATAAATTACAATGTGATTTTGATGAATTGCAAAATGAGTTTCAAAATTTGATTATTAAATACAAGAATTTGAAAAAGGAGCATAAAGAGCTTAAACTAGAAAAAGATAAATTATTTACTTCTTATGACTCTCTTGATAAAGCTCATGCTATTACTCTTACTATGGTCCGTACACTTGAAACCGGAAAACAAACGCTCACAAATGATATTGAAAATTTGAAAAAGGATGTGCATCAATTCAATTTAAGTACGGGTAAAGTCACAAAAATTTTAGATGCACAAAGAGGTGAGCATTCTAAACTAGGACTTGGTTACAAACCTTTTCAAAATGATTTTAAGAAAAAAGACCAAGGTCCAACTTTTGTACGTGCTAGTAGTCCTCATATTATTACTTGTTTTTATTGTGGTAAAAATGGACACTATGCTAGTAATTGTAAATTAAAGAATAATTTTAGCTATTATTGGAGACCTAAAGGTCTCAAGGCTAACCCCCATGGACCCCAAAATTATAGGGTACCTAAAAATAATTCCTTTGTAGGTTATAGGGGCTATAACAACAATGGAAGATTCAAAATAGCTCGTGGACAGCGGATGTTCACGCCATATGACCGGAAAGAGAGAACTTTTTACCAACATCAAGATCTAAGAAGAGGGTGTGGTCATGTTCGGCAATGGCAAATGAAGAATTTTTGGAAATGGAGAAATTGGTAACTCTTATTTCTCTCTTAGTAATGTTCTTTTAGTAGAAGGGCTTAAGTTCAATTTGATAAGTGTTAGCCAACTTTGTGACTCAAATTATAATGTTGTTTTTAATAAAGAAAAATGCCTTATTTCCAAAAATGATAAAATTATTTGTGAAGCAATTAGAAAAGGCAATCTTTACAAAATTTGTACAAGTGATTTGGTTAGTCAAAATATTTCTTGTCTTGTCGCCAATAATGATTTAACTAGCTTATGGCATAGGCGACTTGGACATGTTGGATACAAAAATTTGCAAACTATTTACAAAAACCAACATGTAAAAGGACTACCCAAATTGTATTTTGAAAATCTTGGCTTATGTGACACTTGTCAAAAGAACAAATTAGTTAAGAGTAGTTTTAAGCCCAAAAATGAAATTTCCACTACCAAACCCCTACAAATGCTTCATCTTGATTTGTATGGGGATATTGGTACGGCAAGTCTAAGTGGAAAACATTACACTTTTGTTATAGTTGATGATTTTTCTAGATATACTTGGGCTCTATTTCTTACAAATAAAAGTGATGTCGTTAATGAGTTTGTTAAGTTATGTAGACTCATTGAAAATGAAAAGGAAGATACTATTAAGTCCATTCAAGTGATCGAGGTGGAGAATTTGACGGCGAATTTAGAGTCTTTTGTGAAACCAAGGGATATAGTCATAATTTTTCGGCTCCAAGGACACCTCAACAAAATGGAGTAGCCGAAAGGAAGAATCAGACACTTCAAGAAATGAGTCGGTCCATGCTCAATGAATTTTCACTTCCAAAATATTTTTGGGCCGGCCGTAAGTACCGCTTTTGCTATGTCATTAATCGAGTTTATATTCGTCCTAAAATGAATAAAACTCCATATGAGCTTTGGAAAGGAAGAACTCCAAATATTAGTTATTTCAAAATATTTGGATGTAAATGTTTTATTTTGAATACTAAGGATCAATTAGACAAACTTGATCCTAAGGCCGATGAAGGAATATTTATGGGGTATTCAATCAAAAGCAAAGCATATCGGGTTTATAATAAGACTAGTGGGGTTGTTGAAGAATCTATCCATGTCAAATTCAATGCAATGGTGTTGAAAGGATACCCAATGATGAAAGTGATGAAGAGGATATCGTTGAAACCATTGTTCAAGATGAAACTCAAAATGATCAACCTTCAAGCTCAAGTGTTCCTCAAGAAGATAAAGGTGATACTTCGAATTTTCCCGTAGCATTGAAATTTAAGGGAGATCACCCAAAAGATCTTATTATTGGTGATCCCCTTGATAAAGTAATGACTCGAGGAAAATTTGCCGAGAAAGCTCTTATATCTCAAAAAGAGCCTAAAAATGCTAAGGAAGCCATTGAAGATGAGGATTGGTTTTTAGAAATGCAAGAGGAGTTGAATCAATTTGAAAGGAATGATGTATGGGAATTAGTACCTTGTCCTCCATCTCAAACCATTATTGGTACAAAATGGGTATTTCGAACAAGCTCGACGACCAAGGCAATATTGTTCAAACAAAGCAAGGTTAGTAGCTCAAGGTTATTGTCAAGAAGAAGGTATTGATTATGATGAAACATTTGCACCCATAAAGACGTTTAGAAGCTATTCGTATTTTACTTGCCTATTCTTGTTTTAAAAATTTTAAGCTTTACCAAATGGATGTAAAATCTGCATTTTTAAATAGTATTATTCAAGAAGAAGTCTATGTAAAACAACCTCCGGGTTTGAAAATTTTTCTAGGCCAAATGATGTTTATAGACTTAAAAAGGCCTTGTATGGTTTGAAACAAGCACCCCGTGCATGGTATGATAGACTTAGCTCTTTTCTTTTGCAAAATGGTTTTACAAGAGGTAAAGTTGACACTACTCTCTTTGTTTTTGAAAAAGGGCAAGATTGCTTATTAGTGCAAATTTATGTTGATGATATTATTTTTGGTGCTACTAATGAATCCTTGTGCAAGAAATTTTCTAAGTTAATGCAAGGTGAATTTGAAATGAGCATGATGGGGAGCTCAACTTCTTCCTCGACTTCAAATTAAGCAATGCCAAGAAGGAATTTATATTTCTCAATCAAAATATACAAATGAGCTTTTGAAGAAATTTGGCATTGAAGAAGGAAGAACCGTCTCTACCCCAATGGCAACAAATGTCAAGATTGACAAAGATGAAAAAGGCAAGTCGGTTGATGAATCCAAATATAGAGGTATGATTTGTAGTTTACTTTATTTAACCGCAAGTAGACCGGACATTCTTCATGCCGTATGCCTATGTGCTCGTTTTCAAAGTAATCCCAAAGAATCTCATATGAGTGCCGTTAAAAGGATTTTTCGATATTTGAAAGGCACTATTCAATATGGTTTATTTTATCCAAAGAATGAAAATTTTTCTCTTAAAGGCTATAGTGATTCGGATTATGCGGGAAATATTGATGATCGGAAAAGTACTTCCGGATCATGTCAATTTTTAGGCGATTGCCTAGTTTCTTGGCTTTCAAAAAGAAAAACGTTTTTTTCTTTCAACGGCCGGCCGAATATATTTCCGCCGCATTTTGTTGTACTCAACTTCTTTGGATGAAACAAACCTTAGCGGATTACAAATGCTCTTTTGAAAATGTACCTATCTTTTGTGATAATATATCCGCTATAAATATTGCTCAAAACCCGTTCATCATAACCGTACTAAACATATTGAGATTCGACATCATTTTCTAAGGGATTGTGTTTCAAAACGTAAAATGAGATAACCTTTGTACCATCTCAAGATCAATTAGCGGATATTTTCACAAAACCGCTATCTTCCGAGACTTTTTCATCAATACGAGCTCGGTTAGGCATAATGCATATTGAATGAAGCTTACGTTTGCATTTTGCACGTTTTAAAACTTAGGGGCGAAAAATCGGATTTTTGGTTGAAAATTCGGATTTTGGAAAAACCGACAAGACAGTGAGTGAAGGAGTTGAGGGCAACCGGTCGCCCTCAACCTCAACCTCGGTCGCCCTCAACCTCGACCGATCGCCTAAGCTATATTTTGGCTTTTAAACGTTCTGTCTTCAGCATTCTTCATTTTAACAAATTTTTGGCCATTTTTCGTCCCCTTTGCCAAATTCTCTCTAATCTCATTCAAAAATGGTTTTCATGCATTTTTTTTCACAACATGGATATTATATATCATGATTATCATCATTATGACTCATCTTTTCCGATCAAATGGTAAGAATTCTACTCCATTTGCTCAATTGGGTTGAACCCTTGATTTTTTGACTTGTTTGCAAATTCTTGATTCTAGTTTCATATGAATGTGATGAGCTTAATATTTATGATTTATTGAATGTTGTGTGCACTGAATTGGTGATGAAAATTTTTGGCTTAAATGAATTTCAAAGGCGTTATATACTTTTAGTTTTATTCGACGCATGCCAAGTGTTCGATAAAATGTTTCAATTAAAAATTCATCACCTACGTGATTCTCTCGATTTGAAAAGTCATATAAGTTTATAGAGATCATGTTTTATCAATCAAATGAGCTTTTGCAAGTCAATTGATCAACTTTTCCCTTTTATTTGGAATTTAAGCTTCAATTTTCAATAAGCTCGATAAATCGATAAATTTGCGCACTTTGATATGAATATATGATGTTTTTATCGTGCTAACATTCTTTTTGATGATTCCAAAGGGGGAGAAACAGGAAAAATGCTCATACGCTCAAAGAAGCAAAAATAAGCTTTCAAGAAAAGCTATAAGCTAGGCTCTTGAAAGCCATGTTTGTGAACAATGCTTAGTCCATTTGATGTATTGTGGACTTTTATGCTTGACTAATGATGTTTTGTGACAGGGGGAGCTTATAAGCTCATGGAATTCAAGCTTAAGTTGTGAAAGCTAAGCTTTTAACTTTTAGTTGTTGCTTGTATACTTGTTCTTTATATGCATGTTGATAGGGGGAGCTTGTGCAAAAATGATTTTGAAAAATCTTTGCTCCTATCCTTGTGTGCTTGTACTTATGATGTATCTTGTTTGGAATTGATTGTTATTTTAAGACCGGATAATTTGTTTTGTTATAAAATCGACCTTCTAAAATTGTTTTGGCTTGTAATCATCAAAAAGGGGGAGTTTGTTAGATAAATGTTTTTATCAAGATTTTGATGATTTTGTTTTAAATAAGATTTTATACCAAAACAATGTTTTCATATGTTGTCCAAATACTCCTAAATGATTTAAAATGTTTTTACTAATTTTTGGAGTATTTTTTAGAGTTTTTAATTTGATAAAAAATTGGACAACACTTTTGATGGTTTTGTTTAAATTGGTTTTTACACCAAAACTATGTTTATAAATGTTGTCTAAATACTCCCAAATGATTTAAAATGTTTTTACTAATTTTTGGAATATTTCTTGAAGTTTATTTTTGAAAAAAATCGGACAACATTTCAAAAGCGGTCGGCGACCGGCGCCCAAAGTGGTCGACCCAGACTCAAGATTAGAAACTCGAAACAGAACTTACAGTCTTGAAAAAGAGGAGGGGCCGGTCGAGGTGAGGTCGGCCGCACATTTCCCAGGTCGACCGGCCGCACCCCACCTCGACCGGTCGCACCCCCGCAACCCCTACTCGGATCGCACTTTTTTTCAAACGGCCGAAATCTTCAACAGGCAACGGTCGCCTCTATGTTATTTTTTGACAAAGAAAATTCCAACCGTTGTAATCTGTGACTAAAGATTTGCTTTTCAATTTTGTACAATATTTCTACATCTTGTGATCTTCTTTTTGTAGACAAAAGTGAAGATAGAGGAGCCTATGTTGGGAGCCTATGTTTGTGAAGCTTCCCTATAAATAGAGGATGAATTGAAGACACAAAATACAACAACACAAGCAAATTCACAACAAGAAATCTGCAAATTTCCAAGCTTTCATATTCAACACTCTTGTTGTATTTATAGCCTAAGGATTTCACTTTCACATCTTGAGGTTTAGGCTTTATTTCTTGATTACACTTTGCACTCAAATTGTAATATTCATTATTGAGTTGTAATCTTGATTTTTGGTTATCATTCAAACACAAGATATCCTTGTGAGTGTTCTTGTGGTAAGAACACACTTGGATGATCTAGGTGATAAAAAAGAAGATTGTGGTGATCTTCTTATTGAGGTGTTGAAGAATTTGGTATTCTTCAAGGTTGAAGATTGTGGTAATCTTCACAAGGTGCCGTTGAAGGAAGATTGTGGTAATCTTCAAAGGGAGATTGTGGTAATCTCCAAAGGTGGTGTTGAAGAAGAGTGTGGTGCTCTTCAAGGTGTTGTAAGTTGAATTTGTATTAATTTTGGTAATTAATAAAATTCTTTTTCTTTGAAATCCATCCCGGATATCTTTGGGGTGGTAGAGGATTAGACCCTAGGTGGGTTGAACCTCTTTAAATCGAAGCGTGTTGTTTTATTCCCGCACCTTTATTATTGTCTTGGCGTATTTGTTTGAAAAAGAGGCATAATCGAAAAGATGGAGATAATCTATTCACCCCCCCTCTAGATTATCGTAGCCGCTTGGACTTACAAGTTTGATATTTTCATAGAAATATTTATAGAAAATGATGAAATGCAGAAAATTCTACATTTGAAACTTGTCAGCCAAAATATTTTCATTTATTCATCGTAATTGAAGGCAATGCAGATGCATATTGTTGTTGTAAACTTGAGAGAAGTGAGCCAAATTTGTTTAGGATACTAATGAATGATATTTTTGTTTTTTATATTATGAATTAGTACCTATGTTGCATGGACAATTGAAAAATGTAATCGGTAACATGTTTGTATGGCAAAATATTTGGTTTAATTGGTTCTACCGGTTGACATCCTTATTATGTGCAAATATTGCGCTTTTTATATAATAGTACGTAATGAGAAACTTCACCAATAATTTATTCAGATATCTTGAATTTGTTAAATGCATTATGCTTTCACTTCAAGTCATGCAATATACATACATATATATATATATATATATATATATTATGAAACTCATATATATTATGATTACATTATGCATCTCCTTGCGAAATGTAAAAATGATATTTGTTTTCGAGTAGATAAAATCATCCTATATGGGGTTTATTCTCTCAACAACTTATAAATTGAAATGAGTTTTGTAGATTCACGACTGTGAGTGGATCCCCAACTACTCATTTTTAATGAAACAAGGAAATGGTAAAATATGTTCTAGCAAAATCCTTTAGCAACATATTCAATTTTATATTTCAATTGGAACATGTGTGGCATGTCATGAGAATGATGTTTCAGTTATAGTAAAATCGATTTATTTGGCGGCTTGGGCTTCAAAGTTATTATGTGATGATCAATTGATCATCATATGTTCAATCACATATTCGTGTTGCGAGTTAAACATATATCTTTTTTGAGATAGAACTAAATTATTTATATTTTATACATGTTGAAATATGTTAATGTTATCATTATTGGCAAATTTGGTCTTTCTGCATAGTGCAAAATTTGGTATTGTAACTCTGGATGCAACACTGTCGCCACAAAATCTGGGCGGATTTTTTGCCAGATTCTCTATTTCTGGTTTATGGCTTGTGTTCTATTTTGAAAAGATTGTTGATAATCTTGGATGACTTATCTAGATTAATTCAGCCCATATTATTGCCATTTAATCTCTTTCATTATGTCTTTGTTATCACCCATAAGGAAAGGATTTGTTTTTGCTGTTTTCATTTTTTAGTTTGTAACCTCCAACTGGAAATTAGCAAATCACTTGATTTCAGCCATGAAAGATCAGTGCTATACACTATAAAAAGGGAGTTCAGCACCTTGAACAAATCACACAGAAAAATACTATTTGAGATTATTGTTCTTCTTCAAGAAAAACTTGTGTCTTAATTCTAGTCATCAGGAGAAGACGGTGAAGATCTACGGCGTGGATCGACTCAACCGTTCAAGGGATTTGAAGTTGGAGGGATTCCAACAAGGTTGAAGTTTTTTGGAAGAATCGATCAGAATATTAGTTTTATACGAGTGTTGGTGTATAAGATAAAGAGAGAGTCTTTATGCTTTACGTAAATCCAGTCGTATTTGTAATAACTGTTTGTTTTCTAATATTGGATTGTTTCTTCTCTGGGCGTGGCCTCGTGCATTAAGATTGAGGAATCTAAGCACGTTAAAAATCCTGGTGTCATTTTTTATTTCCGCTGTGCAATCTGTTTTATAGTGCATGTGGTAAGTGTTATAACACCACTTTCTGACACCAAAGATTTTTATTAACACTTACGAAAATCAGGCTATATTGATTAATAGGGCAACATATTCTATCAATTGGTATCAGAGCCTAACACTAATTCTTATTAGTGAGATCCTATTTTATATTTGTTGCTAACATGTCTTGTGTTTATGAAGAAAGGTCAGTTTCACGCCCTCAATTCCTTGACAGTCAAAAGAATAGAAGAAACAAATCCTCAATCAAAAGCAAAAGGATTAAATGCAGAGAATGTGGTGGCTTTGGACACATCCAGGTTGAATGTGCAAATACTCGAAAGAAGAATGGGAAATCATTCACCACCTCATGGAGTAACGAAGAACCAGATGATAAAGAAGAAAAAAATGTGAGCAATCATGTTGACAAAGAGGTTGGTTGTAATGAACGCACCCCGTCTTCTTACAGTGTTACAACACCAAGAAGGTATGACACTAACTTTCATTTTGTTGAAAGATGTCTAAACTCGTGATTGCCGCAGAGAGGAAAACAACTCAAGTGATGAATACTCCGAGGATGACTCACGGAAGTTGATGAAGAATCAAGGAATGAAGAACTAAGGAGAGTTTACCAAAAGATGTACGAAAAATGCTTGGTTGTCTTGAAGACAAGTGAGAACCTGGAAAAGAAAGTAGTGTGTCTTACTGCTGAAAAAGACTCACTCAAAGGAGAGGTAATTAAGTTTGAAAAGCTAGCAACAGAGAGAAAAGAAGAACTTTCCAAAGTAAAGAAAGAACTCAATGAAATGACAAATTCTGTCAAAAAACTGTACATTGGCAAGGGGAGATTAGATGAAATTCTATCTCAAGGAAAATCTCAACTAGGTCGTGCAGGTATTGACTTTAATTCTAATTTTTACAAAAACATTGTGAATAAAAAGAAAAATTCTAAGATTGTTTTTGTTAAAGAGGGGACATCCTTTAGTCAAACTGGGAAAAGAAACAATGGCTTTGTTCCTATATGTCATTATTGCAATCGTCCTGGCCACATAAGACCTAAGTGTTATCGTCTGCAAAAACACATTAGGCAAGGCAGGGTGCAATCTCAAGTGTACCAACATCAGCAAAGAAGCACTCCTCGTTTTAAAATACATTTATCAAACCAACCCAAGAAAATCTGGGTTAGGAATGATGAATTTTCTTGCTATGTTGTGCACACCTCTTTGAAAGCCAATGTAACTGAATCCTGGTACTTTGATAGTGGATGCTCCCGTCATATGACCGGAGAACTAGAAAAACTGACTGAATTTGAAAAACATGAAAATGGATTGGTTACTTTTGGTGATGGTGCTAAAGGAAAAATTTTGGGAAAATGAACCTTGAATGTGTCTGGTCGTCCTTCTCTCAAAAATGTTTTATATGTTGAAGGATTAAAAGCCAATCTTATCAGTATCAGTCAGCTTTGTGATGATAATTTGCTTGTGAGATTTGATAAAAATGTGTGTGTTGTTTTTGATAAAACTGACAAATGCATTTTGAAGGGTAACAAATCTTCTGATAATTGTTATCTGATGCAGGAACATCCCCAGTGTTACAACACTAAGTGTCATAACACTAACTTGACTGGATTTAGTGATGTTAATTTGACAGGTGATGTCAATGATCGAAAGAGCAATCCTGGAGGATGTATCTACTTTGGTAACAATTTAGTTTCATTGTACAGTAAGGAACAAAGTTGTGTATCCCTATCCACTATTGAGTCTGAATATACACCCTTAGGGAGCTTTTGTTCTCAAATGTTGTGGATGAGACAAGTGTTGACTGACTATAGGGTTGAAGAGAAAACTCTTACTGCTTATTGTGATAATTCGAGTGCCATAAACATTTCTAAAAACCCAGTGCAGCACTCTAGAACAATACACATCGATATTCGACACCATTTCATTAGAGACTTGGTTGAGAATAAAATTGTTACCATTGATTTTGTCACTACTGAGAATCAAATTGCTGATATTTTCACCAAAGCCCTGGACTTTCAAAGGTTTAATTACCTGAAACATTCTTTGGGTATCTGTACTCTTTGAGCAGTGTGGGTTTCAGTGTTGCAACACCATACGCATCATTTCTCTTTCTTGATGTGTTGCAACCTCTTCTTGATCTTAATTCTTGTGCATTAGACATTTTGCATTTTTAAGATCATTACATTGGCTTCTTTGTTTTATTGATGTAACCCTATTGAGTACTCCTTTGATGAACTCCTTGCCTAAAAACAATTGTAGATCAAATTGCAAACAGAATGAGTTTTCCCTTGTGAAAGATGTATTTATTTTTTTTGGGCCTTTGACGGAAAAAGCTGCTCTTACATTGTGTGTGAAAGCTATTCAGTTGTGAACTATTATATGTTCTTTTATATGCTTGAATCTTGTTATGATCTTCTGAGAAAGAGCTACCCATGTTTTTGGAGCGAAAGCTACCGACTGGCTAATTGTTCTTCTGTTGATTCCTTTTACTCAAAATATGTTTAAATGGGAAAATGATTTTTATCCATTCACTTTGTATGGTGGTGTTCTTGAAAAAAGGTGGTACAACACTGGATTACAGCACCAAAATGCCTGAGGCATTTTTATTCCTGTCAGAAATAAATTCATCATTTTAGACATCCCTCAGGATCATTTTTGGGCTTGTGGAAAATATCTCTCTTCTTATTTTGATGTGGTGCATTATTTTTGGAAATGATTTTTTCCTTAAATTTGTCTTTTATAAAAGGAATTGATCATTAGTACTTGTTTTGGATTAATTGCACACCTTGAATTATGGTTCCAAAAATATTTGAATTTCAATATTTGCAGTTGGAAGCCTTTCTTGGAAACTCTCATAGTCGCCATTTATATCACTCCAATTATGGCGGTTCATTCTCTCATCAATTTTGGTAAGGACTACATACTATTCTTGAAGAAGATTGTTTTGACCAAAAAATAGCCAAAGTTTGGTTGGCTTCATTTGTCTTTTTTTGGTCAAAAAGGGGGAGAGAAGAGACTCTAGTGAGATGAGACCCGAGTAAGGGGGAGTAGACTTAGTCAAGTGATGTGGTGAGCATACTGACTCATGTGATGGTGAGACCCATTTGAGGGGGAGTCCGAAAATTGTGATGAAGAGAAAGAAAGAGAATGCGACTTCTAAGGGGAGTTTGAATATGATGATGTGGTGACTCTGGGGAGTCAAAGGATGACTAAGTCTATAACATTCTTTGTTTATCTTGATTTATAGTTTGATGATAAAACTTGTTTTATTTTGGATAAACTGATTGGATATGTATGCTATTGGATAAATGCTTGTTATTTTGACTGTGCTAACATTTGCAGGATTTAAATCAAAAATGTTGTTTCACTTATGATTTTTTATTTCTCCTGCATGATTTGTTTTGACCAAAAGTGTCAAAGGGGGAGATTGTTAATGTTATCATTATTGGCAAATTTGGTCTTTCTGCACAATGCAAAATCTGGTGTTGTAACTCTGGGATGCAACATTGCCTGCACAAAATCTGGGCGGATTTTTTGCCAAATTCTCTGTTTCTGGTTTATGGCTTGTGTTCTATTTTGAGAAGATTGCTGATAATCTTGGATGTCTTATCTAGATTAATTCAGCCCATACTATTGTCATTTAATCTATTTCCTTATGTCTTTGTTATCACCCATAAGGAAAGGATTTGTTTTTGCTGTTTTCCTTTTTTAGTTTGTAACCTCCAGCTGGAAATTAGCAAATCACTTGATTTCAGCCATGAAAGATCAGTGTTATACACTATAAAAAGGGAGTTCAGCACCTTGAAGAAATCACACAGAAAAATACTATTTGAGCTTATTGTTCTTCTTCAAGAAAAACTTGTGTCTTAATTCTAGTCTTCGGGAGAAGACGGTGAAGATCTACGGCGTGGATCGACTCAACCGTTCAAGGATTTGAAGTTGGAGGGATTCCAACAAGGTTGAAGTTTTTGGAAGAATCGATCGAATATTAGTTTTATACAGTGTTGGTGTATAAGATAAAGAGGAGTCTTTATGCTTTACGTAAATCCAGTCGTATTTGTAATAATTGTTTGTTTTCTAATATTGGATTGTTTCTTCTCTGGGCGTGGCCTCGTGCATTAAGATTGAGGAATCTAAGCACGTTAAAAATCCTGGTGTCATTTTTATTTCCGCTGTGCAATCTGTTTTTATAGTGCCTATGGTAAGTGTTATAACACCACTTTCTGGCCCCAAAGATTTTTATTAACACTCATGAAAATCAGACTATATTGATTAATAGGGCAACATATTATATCAAAATCAAAATTGGTAAAAATCTGCCTAAACCTCGGAGTTAGATAATATATTTATATATATGTAGGATAATTACAAAAGTTACCCTTGAAGTTTAGCTTAACTACCAGGAAAAAAAACAGCTACTTTTAAAAATTACTAAAGCCACCCTTGAGGTTTACATAGTTACATCCGTCTTACATTTTTCACATGTCAGAGAGCTATGAAATTACTTATGTCATCAAATACTTTTACAAATTAATCCCTCAATTTTCTAAATATTACAAATAATTCTTACATTTTCCAATTACATCCCTCAATTTTCTAAATATTACAAATAGCTAGAAGAAAAATTGGGGCCATTAGTTATATTTAGGAAAGTTGAGGATTTAATTTTAAAATATTTGATAACGTTAACAAATTCCATCGAGTCACCTAACAACGATTGATGCTACTAATCGATTCATGCTAAATGTAAGATGGATGTAAACTTCAAGAGTGGTTTATGTAATTTTTAAGGCTAACTTGGCTCTTTTGTAATTAGACCAAACCTCAAGGGTGATTTTTGTAATTATCTCTATATATATTGTGTGTGTGTGCACAAATGCGCATGATTCCTGTAGTTGCATTTCCCAATCTAAACATCTATCTACATGATTTTATTTCTTCTGCATTTTTCTTTCTAATGTTTGGGCCCGAAAATTTTTTCCTGAAACGCTAATGCAACAATCATGGCAAATTAAACTAGAGCCAGGATTAATAATTGATTTCCACATAAAATATCACCATATGTTCAATGCAAGATAAATACTTTTCACCATTTCATTACAACAGCCAACACCATCCAGTTCTCTATTTATCCATCTCTGTGAAAAGGTGTTATTCCCTTGTATGATTTTTACAAGCAAACAAGCATATAGACCATATACACGATCGCGAATCTGCGGAAATTAGGCAAAAAAATCTTTTTCTAGTGGTATACATATTTTTGTCTGATGTGAATAAACCTCCGATTTCAAGAACATGTGCATGCTCAGAACTTTGGAAGCTTGTACAAAATTACATCCCAATTGGCAACACATATATGTTGTTTCATTTCTCATTTCTCACTGTCTGAGAGAAATTCGAACATGCATATGAAGTTCAAAACCCTCGAAGCCTTCAAATTTGAAAACCAAAGTAAATTCCAGTGCCAAGAAGATTAAAATAAGGAAAAATTACAAAAACTAGCCATGAGATTCAGTCTAAATACAAAAAAAACCCAGTTATTTATCAAAATTACATAAACTCCACTGAGGCACTACATATACCCCGGCACTTGAGGTTTATGTGTGTTTTATAAATACTCCTTTCAATAGGTGCAATTTGCAAAACAGAAACAAATATCGAGGGGTATTTGTAATTTTGAAATATAATTGGGTTATTCTGCAATTAGGTTAAATCTCAAGGTAGTTTTTGTAAGTAACCCTTAAGATAATTACCTCAAGAAAAACGGAAAGATGCTGGATCTTGAGGTTTTCAGAATGTGGAACAACCAAAGCAGCGTTTAAAAGAAAACAAGCGGGAAGAATGATGTGATTTTTCAGGCTCCGGTCCGAGACTCTTGCGCGAAAATTGTTTATAAAATGCTTGCACTGCTCCTGTAACACCGTCCTCATTTTCCATTGCTTTTGCAAGTTCTACAGCTCGCTCTTTTACCTGCATTTAATAACACGCATTATTCATAGTGAAGAAAAATGAAAACCTTTACTTGGATAGAATTTTTGGATGAGATCTTCAGACGAGAGCTAGGGAGGATTAAATTGAAATAAATCGACACGATTCGAGTTATATGATAACAATATTTGACGATTTTACTTCCACGTGCCAATTATGATCTATTTGGACAAATAATGTATACTTTCTATTAAAAAACTTAAGAAAATATAATAGCATTATCTATAAAAGTTAAATGAATATCATGTGATTAAAGACACTTTTTTATAAAATTATAATCATTGATTAAATGAATGAATCTAGTAATTTAGCACTTCATAATACAGGAACACCAGAGCTTATCCAGAAACCTCAATTTGATGCCGGCGTGCCGCATATCTTTTAGATGGCATTAGGCACTCATTATATTTGCAGGTAACATTGAAAGAAACAAGCTGAGTAATATTGTATACATGCCAGAAATCTCTATTTCTCCAATAACTTCCGCAAGAAACTCGTGCAAAAGGAAAGCAAAACCGATGAATGATATCTCTAATGCACTATGTTCCATAAACTGGTAGTCTAGTTTGAAAACATAAATCAAGGTATAATTACGAAAACTACGTTGAAGTTTGACCTAACTACAAAAAAACCTAGTTATCTTCAAATACAAATACCCCTTTGAGGTTTGTATTTTTCTAAACCCCAATTTACATTTTCGTCTTACATTTTACATTTACATCTCCTCGGCTTTTCTGAATATTACAAATAACCAAACAAAAAGTTGGGACTATTGTAATATTGAGAAAAATTGAGGGATGTAAATATTTGATGACGTCAGCAAATTTTGTTAGATCAACTAACGGTTGAGGTAAAATGCAAGATGGAATCAAACCTTAAGGAGATTTCTGTAATTTTAAAAAAAAATATGGGTTTTTTTGTAATTACACCAAACCTCAGAGGTAGTTTTTGTAATTATCCCTTTTTTTTAAAAAGAAAAAACAAATATCACAGGATAGTTGTAATTTTGAAATATACTTGAGATTTTTTTGTAAACTGAACCTCAAGGGTATTTTTGTAATTACCCATAAATCAATGACAAGCCCTAAACAATGACAAATATTCCGATTCAAGAAATTAGATACATATAAGAATAATGCTTTATACCTTAGGATCGAGCATGAACCGTATGGCAGCAACCAACTTATCGAGGGAAAATTCGTCGACGGGGATGGGCACGGGCCCCACTCCCCGGGCGTGCACCCGCTCTCCCCAGAATGGTTGGTCTCCAAAGAAAGGTACAACCGTGGTCGGGCACTACAAGGCAGCAAGGAAAGATGTAAGAAAGAAAAATTATCAAAAGCGCAAGCCACATGAAATAGTTGTATAAGAAAAATGGTAATTACTGCAGCTTTAAGACCAGCAGCAGTTGTTCCAGCTCCTCCATGATGAACCTTGGAAATATGTAACAATAAGCCAAATCAGATCTCTGCTAATATTCATCTCACAGTGTAGAACCATATGATAGCCTTGTACTGTGGCTACCGGTTCTTAATAATATGGATTGAAGGATTTGGATTTGAGGGAAGGATTTGTAGAAAGGATTTCAAATGTCTCCATATAAGATGGAAAAATCCATTACAATAATTAATAATAAGAAATGATAACTACAAAAACTACCCCTGAGCTAGGTTTGGGGTAATTATAAAAAAAAAAAATCAGAGAAGTTTCAAAATTACCAAAAAAAAAAAAAAAAAACTAAGGTTTGATTATGTCTTAAATATAAGGGGGTAACTATAATATTTTTATTCATGTAAAGGGGGTGTTTGAAATGTTTTTGCTTCTGATCGGGGTAAAGTGTAATGAAGGGGGTATTATAAAAAAAAGGACTAGTCAAGCATGTCAAAAGTTTTTAAGGCCTAACTTACTTGAAATAAGTTATTGAGGCCTCTTTTGATGTATAATGTCTAAACTGTCCTTCTAACTAAAATTTTTGTAATGTCCATACCATATTTAGTCGCGTTAAAACAACTATAGTCTTGTAAAATGACTATGGTCTTGTAAAACGACTATAGTCGTTCAATCATTTAAAAGCAATTTATTTGTCAACTTTCTACAATCTTAATATTTTAATTACAAATATGGACTCAACAACATGGACTGATATATTTTAATTTTTAGATTTATTAATAACGATGAAACAAAATGGATATCGAAACAAAGTAGAAGTGATGAAATAGTGTACAAAATTCAATGTCCTCAGATATTTCATATCACGGTCTATATGGTGAAGTGTTAAACATTTGCAGAAGTCGATTCATCTTCACATGAAATCGATATGAGATTTATTCCTCCAAGAAGCAGACAATTTTCATTTATGGTTAAAATTACTTTATATAAACAAGTACAATGGTTATCACTCAACAAAAAATAATTTTATTATCCCATTTGTGTAACCCTTTATGAGCAAAGATTTAGTCGAGCATCCATAGGAAGAAGATAATGTAAATTTGTATCTCTTGTATGTTCGTTTTTTATACATTTTTGGATGAAATAGTTTGAAATCAAGCCAAACACGACTTAAACGTTAAAATTATGATTTAGTTTATTCAAATCAATCAATTGAATACTTAATAATGAACCTCATCTCCCAATTCATATAATTTAAGAGGTTTGATTCTCACTTTTTATTGCATTATACATTATTATACGTCGATACTCAGATTCTAAAATACAGTAATCTTTGATATTGTTAGTAGATCACGATGAATTGTATATAATGATGTCCATCCTTTTATTCATTGTAATCATCATATTCATTGTAGTGTTAAGAGTCTGATTCTCAACATTATTGCAAGTTGGATACTTAGAATGTAACATACATTATATTAATTTTATAATTGATAGTATGTCGTTCAGATAATTATGCAAAATAATTTTTATGAAAACGACTACAGTCTTGTAAAATGACTATAGTTGTTTTGAAAGAACGACTATAGTCTTTTCAAAACAACTCAAGTCATTTTACAGAAACGAATGTAGTCTTGTAAAACAACTCTAGTTGTTTTGTTAATTTGCATCTCTTTTGTATTGTATGTTCATTTTTCAATACATTTTTGACGAAAATAGTTTGAAATTAAGTCCGACACAACTTAAAATGTTATGATTATGATTTAATTTATTCAAATCAATTAAGTGAATACTTAGTAATGAAACTTTTCTCCTAATTTATATAATGTTAGAGCTTGGAAGTTTGATTCTCACCTTATATTACATTATAAATTATTATAAGTTGAATACTACAGTACACTTGGATGTTGTTAGTAGTGCACGATGAATTGTCATGTTCATTCTTTTATTTATTATAATATAATGTTAGAGTTTGATTCTCAACATTATTGTAAATCGCATACTTATAATGTAAAATATGGTATATTATTTTTATAGTTGATAATATGATTCAGATAATAGTACAAATTAATTTGAACTAATTACATTATGAAAACGACTACAGTCTTGTAAAACGACTCTAGTCGTCGTTTCGAAAGAATTACTATAATATTTTCAAAATGACTCTAGTTGTTTTACAAAAAACGACCACAGTCATGTAAAACGACCCTATAAGATAAATACAGATCCAAACAAATTTAATAAAACTACTAGAGTCGTTTTATAAGACTGCAGTAAAACAACTGATCAAAGGGTTGAATTCTAAAGGGTGCATTGGAAAATAGAAAATGAAAGCTTTTGTTCTTTTTTTTTTAAAAGCATAATTTGGTCAAAGGATAAAAAGAACTTTGGTTTGGGTCAAGAGGCTAAAACCCACCATTTCCTCAAAGTGTAATATATAATTAAAAAAATACTAAACACTCCCTTAAGGCCCAAAAATGATGATATGTGAACACATCGAAATTGGTAAACACTAAATAGAGAGCACTGCAAAACTGTAATAATAAAGGATAAATAAACAATGAGTGACTTACCACGGCAGCACATCGAGTAAACAACCAATCATGGGGACAGTTATCCAGTAAATAGATGAAGTCTTTTGGCTCTGCCACTGAGGAAAGAATATTAGATGTGTCGAACGGCTACAAAATTTGAAATGTGAAAATAATATCTGCTGGTTGACATGATAATAAAAAAATAGGGATAATTAGAGAAACATCCCTAATAGTTGGGCTAATAGCAAAAAAATCCATAGGTTTTTGAAAATTACAAAAAAAAAACCTTGAGGTTTGATTTCGTCTCACATTTTCCATCTCATAAGAAAATTTCAAAAACCCCCTGATATTTATAGAAATACTAAGTTGGGTTTTTGTAATTTTCAAAAGACTTTTGGTTTTTATTGTAATTAACCCAAACCTCAGGGGTTGTTTTGTAAATATCCCTAAAAATATGAAGATAACATACAATTTCCCAAGCCACCCCAGCCTTTATTAATGATACCACGCTGTCCAGTAATTTCAAGAGCTCGAACAATTATCTGGGTCATCTTTTCAGGCTCTTCGACAGGCTGACAAATGCAGAATAACAAATGAAAATGGAATATTTATGTTCTTTGACAATCCAAAAGCAAAAAAAAAATATATATATATATATATATATATATATGTTTCCTGAATCCCGTTTTTTTGTTTCCACAATTTTATGCCGCAACATTTCACTGTGAAATAAAAATTAAAAAAGCACTGTTTCATAATGCATATTGCAAGTAAGGACGGACAATCAAATGATACAAAAAGTGATATTATCAATCATCTTAATAATAAACAAAATAAATAAATAACAGTGATACTTACAAGACTTCCAAAGCCAATGTAAATAGGCTCTTTATCATCTTTGAGCCACTCCACAAGTGAATCTGGTGGTACATAATTTGAAGCGAGGTCCAGGAAACAAAAACCCACCACATCAATATTTGGGCCCCAATCTGCAACCTCAGAAAAATCAGCACAATATAAAAATAATTTAATAGCACCAGAAACTTTTTCGTCTTCTACATATGCAAACTATGAAAGAAGCCATATGACATTAACTTAGTGAGGAAATACATTAGTTTAGGGCCACAACATAGTTAATCTAAACGCTATACTTCCACCCAAGCCCACTTAGGGGTGGCCAAATGGAGTCGGAACAGTGTTCGAATCGGAATCGGAACCATGGGCAACGATTTTGGGAATCGTTGACCGAAACCAAGTTTCAAAATTGGAACCGAACCGTACGTCGTTCCGTTACGGTTCTTAGGTGTTGAAAACTAATCGGTTGGGAACCGACGGTTAAAACCGCCTTGATTCAAGGTTAAAACATACGGGGGGTTTCGAGTAAAATTATACAAGAAGAAATATTAAATATTTATTACGATGTTGTATATTCTCAATCGCATGAGACACGCAAATGTTGTAAGCAAACTAGATGGACTTTGATTTTAAATACCCTAAAAAGATACGTAGGCAGCTTAATATTATTATTAATATTAAGTCCTAAACTTAATATTATTATAAATATTAAGTCAATTCCTTTTCTTTTTTCCTTCTCTTTTTTTTGTACTGAAATTGATAAATCATTTTTAAAAAAAACAAAAAAATTATAAATAAAAAAAAGGTTAAGTTAAACCGGAACCGTGGAGGAACCGGGTTCCGTTTTAGAACTAGAACTGTGGCCACCCCTAAGCCAGTAAGCCCAAAGACACTTGAATCATGTTTGGATCCTGAAGTCCCTATTGTGGAGATGATCAAACTTAGTGACTGCAATCTGATAATTTTGGAAAGGATATAGGATGACTCATTTACTGTGAATTCAAAACTCAAAACTGGAAGAGGAAGCTCAGCTACTTTATACAATAGAGCCTATCCAAGTATATATGTAATTCGTAAATAGGGGTTAAACCCTTCAATATCAAATCTTTGTCTAACATTTGTAATTGTGAAAGTAACCACTTTTTTCTAATGCACCGGTATAATGGCAACAGAAGTGATGTTTCTGTGAAATATGAGCATACAAGCATCGTCAATAGAATCTCTGTGTCAGTTCATTTTTGTGCTGAAAGTTATGTCGCCCGGACTTAGGAATGAGTGCCACAGAATTAAATTGCAAATTGCACAGAAAATGGACTAAATAAAGTGTTTTGAAACATATAAATAAATAAAGAAATAAATAAAATAAGAGATGCCATAAGAGTTCAGAAATAAGTGTCTTGAAACATATAAATTAAGGGTAAATTGGCAAAAGTTATACCTCAGGTTTAGCTTAATTACGAAAAAACTCCAATTATCTTTCAAAATTAGAATACCTCTATTACAAACACCCCCCTCAGGTTTGTATTTACTTAACAAATACCCCCTATGGAGAGTGCAATTTGTAAAACGGAAAAACATAATTAGACTAAACCTCAAGGGTTTTATTGTAATTAACCCTATAAATTAATCGACAAAGTCAGTGATCCAGCAGGACAACACTATATGACGCCTAGAGTAGACTTGATGCTGTAAATATGCTATCAATTATTGCTACAAATGATATGAACAGAGAGAACTTACCTTTTGGTTTAGGCACAAGATGAGGACTCCAAATATACGCGTAAGGAATATCTGGAGAACTATAGGAACCACTTAAATATGTTACAGGCCTTAATTTTAGTTTTTTCTTCCTGAACTCATTTATCATATCACGTATTCCGAGCCAGATTAGAGCATCAACAATTTGATATGATAACTGCAAAAATAAGACTGAATCAAATTATGGGAGTTTGTGTCAGACTAATATAAATAAGTAGTAGTATGTACTCACTCTATATCCAACTTGTTGCTTAACGCGAGAAAGAGGATGTGGAAATTCACTTGTAGGCCTGCAGGTACGTACAGTGGATAAATCAGTATCAGAAGAAAGCAGTGGAATTGAAAGGTCTCATTATCAATAATACAAAAAAGTTTTCTAAACAATAACACTTTCTGCATAACCAAAAGGCTTCAAGAAAATAATTGAGGGGGTAATTACAAATACTACCATGAGGTGTAGCCTAATTATAAAAAACTTCAATTATCTTTCCAAATTACAAATTCCCCCTTAAGGTGTTATGACACCACCTCAGGTTTGTATTTACCTAACAAATATCCCCTCTTGAAAGTGCAATTTCTAAAATAGAAACAAATGTCAAGGACATATGTAATTTTAAAAGATAACTAGGTTTTTTGTAATTAAGCTAAACCTCGGGTTGGTTTTTGTAATTATCCTTATTTTAGACTTCTCAAAATCAATATTGCAGGAATCTTGACAGAACGAAGGAGCAAAAGGTTAACAAGAGACAAATGTATTATATGCTTACGTCCATGGCATAGTGAAAACTATGTGCAGCGGTACTTTCAATGCCTCAGCAACATGTGCATGCCCTGAACAAGTCGGTGTACACAATCAAGCTGATAATCAACTCAACTCATATGAAAAGTATTCATTAAGAACAAATAAAGAAAAAATAAAACTAAATCGAAAAAAAAAATTATTATCTTACCATATGCAGGGGGATTGGCAATTATTGCATCTACCTTGAATGGAACTCCCGTGTCAGGGTCAGGATCTGTACATGCAGGCAGTAGTGAAAAAATGATCTCTTTTATTTGGTGTCGTTGAATTTGTATTTCAGAAGGTCCAGATGGCAAGAACCCTTTATTCTTGACCATATCTGCAAAAAAAAAACGCATACATGCGTGCAAATTACTTTTATCGGTTGAGTTCAAAAATTGTAAATCATCAAAACGTATTAGAGATGAAACCAATCATTATATTTTTTTTAAAGCATCAGAATCAAGTCTTCCTTTTTATAAGTAGCAACTGAGCATCATTGATCTCACCAGTATCACCAAAAACAATTTGCTAAACTGACTTGATATCACCATTGTCAGAGGCTGTTAATATCTCACAAGATGCAATTGACCAATATCTCCTTAGACAAAGCACATATTTGATCAGACAGATAGGATTTGCAAACACCATCAATAGGAAGTCCAACTTTTTTCTAATACTTTGGGATAATTACAGGAATTGTATTCTTAGACAATTTAAAAAAATTAAAAATGCAGATGATGTGCCCCCCATGCAGGCGGTAAGGAATGTAGGGATGATAGAGCAGTAATACATTATATCCAGCCATGTATCTAAGAGATCACTGGCAAAACATTGGTCTCGGGGTCTTTTGAAGAAAACTAAGATTTGTTGAGGGCTCAATTGCGAAATGCTTCGTACAACACAAGATCCATAAAAACAAGAAAAATAAAACTATATAATCACCATCCTTAAAACTATCCTGCCTTTTATAAAACAAACATAAGATTATTAGCTCGATAAAGCTTTTTCAAGATAATACTTAACTGATGTGAAAATGAGGGTCTTGTGGATCCATACAAATACATATTAAGCCTAATCAGATTAACTCATCTCGTCCTCGCTAAAATACCTCAAGATTTCTGATGGCAAGGTAAGTTTACTCAATACCGAAAACTGCTTGAACCTTGGCGTACTAGTTATATGCATGAAACCACTTTCTTGTTGATGTCACATTGCTCAATCAGGGAGGCAAAGGGTAATTGGGACAAAGTACTTCACCTAAGTAAGGTTGCTTATGCCACTTGATTCATGGTAGAAACATAGAAGACATCCTAGTTCCGCTTTTCGCATTATATGTCCACTAATAACTGTGCCGCATGGAATCGGCTGAGTTTATTTTTTTTTCTGTGACCACCGTGGTTCCAAAATTATCCAAATTATGCTTTTTCTAGTTCTTTAAATATTCTGCTAAGCCTATCCAGCACCGAAGATCAAACTGCTACCTTTTTTTATCTTTAACCAAGTGAAGAAGCTAAAATATGTGAAAAGCGCACATAGCAGACGAGCATGCCTTGGGCCATTTACTGTAAAGGCCTCAGATAACACTTAATACCCTATGTCAGAAATAGATTTTGAATTATGAGAATTACATTAAATAAAAATGCTAACAAAAATAAAAAAAGCTCCACCTTCTAGAATAATGTTTTAGGACAGTCCCCTATCGCCATAAGATAAGTAAAGTCTCACCACAATAGTCAAATAATGAAAGATAAAGGCGGAGGAATTAAGAGCAACTCACAAGCAGCAAGGACTTTTGGGTCTCCCCCGAGAGGGAAAAATTCCAATCCAGCCTCCATGACAAATTCTTTAAAATTTGAGTGAGTTGCTAGTCTCACCCTATGACCATCTGCCTGCCAAAAGATTCAACAGCAAATCTCACGAGAAAAAATAAATAAAAATGGAAGAGACGCTGATGATATCATTAAAACCTAGAATCACGGAGGAGATTTTACATCCCAAAGTAAAACAAAGCAACGCCCAAATAAAATCGGATATGCATCATCTCAAACGCAGCACCATTGATGACTAACAGAAACATAAATGTTTATTAATTATCTGCTAAATCAGTGGAGCAGAGAGTCCATGACCAAACAATCAATTGACTGAGAAAATAATTGGCTGCGGAAAGAAAATTGACAAAATTAGGTGGAAAAAATTTCTTGAAAAAAATTAAAGGACAGGCAGTATAAGATAAAGCATAAAAAAGTAGTAACAAAATATAAACATGACTCAAACAAGAGAAATTTCTCTCAGAAAAATGAAACTCAAAGTAGCAGAGTCACAGAAAACAAATGTTCTTGTCCGCAAACTTCTGGAAGACAGACAGCATGCGGCCAGAAAAACAATATAAATTACGAGAATGGTTAAAGTTGAGAACTACCTGTAAACGTTTTCCAATGGCAACAAACGGCTGTACATCTCCCCTTGTTCCAACAATTAGCATCACGATTTGAAGTGGAGGCAACAATAGAGCATCTTCAATGATTGCAGTTTGTCCATCTATATCTCCGTCATGTACCACTCCTGTACCAAAATCAAGGCTCTGATGCGTAATGCCGCTTGGAACTTCAAATTTTATGGTTCCATCATCTTCAATGGTGGCATATCGTTTTAACCATTTAAGCTGTCGAAATTGAACGTCCAATATACATATTGGAATTTCAAAATTATTCCAAGAAAAATTAAAAATGCAGATGATGAGAAATAAGTGCTTCTGTTATGTTACAAATGAAAGAGGAAATCACTGGCTTACAAAAATATAAATATTTAACTGGAAATAGTACATTTTATCTGATTAACTATAAACCAAAGATAGGAGAAAAGGCAATGATTTGTTAGTCACAATCTCAGAAACTGCTTACAGAACATTGACACTGAAAACCAAAATAAATAGTGAAAACCAAAATAAATAGATGTACCTTATGCACATCATCAGATTTTAAAAATTATTAGAAATCATTTTAGTCTGCTGATTGCAATACTTATATGATTCAGGTGTTACAACAGAACAATTATTATGATTACACTAGGTTGCAGGATTAAATCGAAAACTAAAGAACAGAGGAGGAGAAAACGGTAAGTACATGAGATGAACACACACACATCTTATATTGCAGCTTACCTTCTTTTTTAAGGGGATTTTTTCATCTAAAAATTTTTTAGCCAACAGAATACGAGAGCGGTTCGGTTTGTAATTTCCAGTCGTCGTAAGCTGACTGGAGGTAGGATCGGAATGGTCTTCTGTTGAGTTCTCCATGCACTTAAATTCTTGCCCTGGCAGGTTCCTGCCAACAGATCCTAAGAAATGCAGATTAGAATTAACAGAAAACGAATGCACAAAATATCTTATAATAAGTGATGCATGACAAAATGACAACAAAAGCTAAGAAAAATAACCGGAAATTTCAAATTTATAGTGAACTTAAAATCAAAATGAGGTATACAAGGAAATTTCTCTGTCGAAAATCCCACAAGCTGTATTTTTCACTTGCCTGTTAAATATAGAGCACTTAAACTTTAAACAAATTCATGAATTTGTATAATTTATATTCATCAAATTACAGAATCGGATCGAAATTTGGATGAAATAAAATTTTCCACATTCACCATGAGCCGTCCATGTAAATTCAATCAGAATGAGAAAATTATCCAAATAATGCATCCCCATATTTCTATGTAGCAGTGATGTTCAAGACCATAAAAGACCATGTGTGCTCCAAATGACAGTTTTACCCTCATTTTCCCTCATCATATTCAAAGCCTAAAACCGACCTATGGACAATAAATAACAGTTATCTTTCTCCATAATTCTGATACAGCAGCTAGTAATAGAATGGAATTATTAAAGAGAGAGAGTCTACTTAGTTGGAAAGTTTTTCATTTAGTCTTCAACATTTTTAATGGCATTAATAAGTTGCTGATAAAATCTGAAGCACTAGTAGCCACTATGTTTTCAAAATCAAACAGCATATAGATTAATCATGGAACTAGTTTAAGTCAGTTGAAAAAATTCCATGACTTCAAAATTTTGGACTATAATTTTTTTTACATGGATTATTTAGTTTCTTCATTCGTCAAGAGTGCGATTATTTACAAATTTAAAATCGTAGCACGCTCAACTCTTTTTCTTTGAATTCTCTTCTGTTCTTGATCCTGAAGATGCATGAAATGTGCAGCATTTGTATTCTAAACTTAAAACCATGCTCATATTTCTCTGTCATAGTGTCAAATGTAAGATCCACCGCAAATTAACATTAATCAACAATGAGCATACCAAATAAATACTTAATTACCCAATTTAATCATCATAAAAGTAAGGCCAAGTCTCCAAACACCTTATCGTTCCGAAATTCAACACATTCTCTAATTTCCAACAATTTAATCAAAACATTCAATGCCTAAAAAGGTCTCAACAAATCCACACAAAAAAAAAAAGCAGAATTTCATATACTCAACAGGCATTGTACCTTAAGCTTCGATAGATTGTACCACCCAACAAAAAACCATTAGCGAATTTTCTAGAACAGATCAAAGCCAAGAAAATTACCTGAGAGACTACAACTGGGATCTTTTTGTGAAATCCCATTGATACCCTCACTGGTCATGGATTTATCATCAGCAGTACAAACTTTCCCATTTCCATTTTCCCTCTATTTCCACCACAAAATCCACAGGGACCTCAGCCATTGCAATTTCCAACTGTGGAGTGAAATCAAAATCCCCAATTACAATAAAGGATTAATGGGTCGGTCACTTTTTTTTCATTCAAGAAAGATGATGCCTTTGGCGCATTTTCATGCATGCAAATGTGCTGTTTCGTTTTGAAAGTAGAAGGGGGGAGGTGGGGTCTCGAAGAAAGTGCTGTTCCTTCTTTGTTTGTTTTTTATTTTCAAGAATTATTAAAAAATTTGCAAAAGTGATGGAGATTGGAGAAGGGGGTGAAGTTTGATTCTGATTCGGGTTTCTTCTTCTTTTTTTTTTTTTTTCTTTTTTAAGTTGGATTTTGTTAGTTTGATTCGTGTTCTTGAATAGAGGAAATTGAGAAGGGTACAGTTCGAAAGACACGTCAACTAGGAAATAGGTGTAGGCCACCGCCGTTACCAGCTTGTGTGCACGTGTAAGCACGTCTCTCTTTCTTTTTTTTTTTTTTTTTTTTTTTTTTTTTTAGCCTGTTACGCCCGTTATCCGGCGACAACATTTCCGCTCCCATTCATTGTGCGCAAGGTAAACCGCGGATGTGCACGATGACGGCAGCTTGTCTCGACGGGTCTCACGACGACAACCAGATCCTCCTGTAAAGAGAACAATTATGTTCGACCCCAATCTACTAATAACGATCTCTCCCGAATCGAACCCACACGGATGCTATTCAAAGATGAGTTCCCACCAAATCTTCAACCGCATATGCCCCAGGGGAGCAATTTGATGGAGTAGGGATATGAACCACGACCTCCACCCACAAACAATTTGATGGAGCAGGATTTCAACCCCACCTCCATCCCACAATTGTTGTGGTGGCAGGTGGGCTAAGCCACCTGGTTGCACGTCTCTCTTTCTCTATTTGAGGAATAGATGTAGAAATTTTATTAGGAATAAAAGTAGGAAAGGGTCAAAAACCGTGAGACGAAATCGTCTTTTCTTTTTATTGGACTAAGAGGTTCTTTACCCAATGCTCCGCCGCTTCTTCCACTTTTTGACGGGACATTGAACGCTAGTGGCGACGGACTTGACGCGTATCTCGATGATGCCCGAGTTTGTCTTGTCCCCATTCCTTCCATTTTTGCTATGCTTTAAACTTTTTCTCTCTCTCTTTTTTAACTTGGTTCCGCCTTTTTCTCTTTATCAACGGAGTCTACATAAATGAAGTTGTCGTGGAAGAAAAAGGTAGAAGTTGCAGAGTTCCAAATGATGTCACTTTCTTGTTGGTGCTTTTGAGGGTCGATCCGGTGTCCGACGAGATCGGTCCAGTTGGTAGTGGTGAATTTCGCAAATGAGGGAGACGAAGAGAGTTTGAGGTGGTGGTTGGCGCGGTGATGAGGAAAGGCGGAGAGAATGTCAATAAGGAGTGAAGAATGCACGTGTTCGAAGACATTGAGTTTAAAGAACGATAGAATTGAGGGAACTTATTAATACTTTTCAAGAGATACTACTAATACCTTTTAGAAAGAAAAAAATTAAGTATAAATGGGTCAAATTAGCCATTTCCGAAGTGTAAAGATGAAAAATAGCTATCTTTTGTAAACACATCTTTTTCAGCCATTTTGGCCAAGCAAATGACATTAATACCCTTTAAGCATACTACATTAGGTCACTTTCCTCTCTTTCTCTTTTTCACTTTCTCTCTCACACTTTCGTTTCTAACATTTATATTTTTCGGCGACCCATTTTTTTTGATCGGAATCTCAAAACAATATAAGCATTTTGTTCTCTAGCTCATCCTTTATTCATTTCAGTATCATAGTTAGTTTGGGGTTGGGTATATACTATATTTGAAAACCATAAACATGAAAAAACAATTCGAAATAAGCTCGAACATTAGTCTGCAAATGTAACGCGACATCTAACTCGATGTCGAGTTACATGTGAATCGATTGTTTTCGAGTTACTTGTAACTCGATGTCGAGTTACATGTGACTCGATTGTTTTCGAGTTACTTATAACTCGATGTCGAGTTACTTACTCAAATTCAAGTTACATGTCAACCTTTAATTTTTTTCTGTTCTTTAAATTGATAATTTGTTGTTTTTGGTTTCAGATGGAGGATGATAAAGTCATAATTGTCCATAGTGATTTTTGGGATGGTAGTTTCTATAGGAATGGTGAATAAGTACTCGTTTTTACGTCGTTGTGGACAATGTCATAGTTTATGGATATTGTTCATAACGTTATAAATGGTGATCGATGATTGTGTGAATACAAATTACACTATTTAATGCCAACTGAGGGTGGTTCTGAGGTTAAGTCTTTGATTATGTGTGAATGGGATCTTCGACGAGTAGCTGAAATTTTCAAAGATCCCCAAATATTTGTGACCTTGCAACTAAAAGATCATGGGATGATGGGGACCTCGTACACCGGAAATAACAATCCACATAGTTTTATGAACCTCATGGCTGCTCAACCTTATTCTTATGGTGTCGGCAGTCAATTCATGCCATGGTCCACCATAATGTATGCTAACCTATATGCAACATGTTGCGCCCGATAATTGTCCAAGTAAATCTAAGACCTTGGAGCCTCAACCAACGTCTATGCAACATATAGTGCCCGATAATTATCCAAGTAAATCTTCTATCTTGGAGCATCAACCGAGAATCAATAGTAGTGATCATGTGGATGGTGATAATGATGGTGGTGGTGGTGGTATTGGTGAATTTAATGATGATTTTGGGCGGTATGATGATTTTGGTGGTGGTGGCCATTATGATGACCAAGATGACCAGGATTTTGTTGGTGATGAACATAACCAACAAGATAAACAATTTGTTCCATCGGGGGACAATGATGGTGACACATCCAAGGAAGAAGATGACGATCCAGAGTACGACCTTGACGATGAACTAGTCCGTCGATTGATTTATGATCACTTTGGATGGGAAAAAGATGACTATTTTGTTCTGGATGACTGTGAAGGAAATGATGTGAAAAATGATATTATAATAGGAAACAATGACGAGCATGTTCTTCGGAATAGACAATTTCCAATCCATAAAGTAGCTCATGTTGATGTTAGATAAATGTTTTTATCAAGATTTTGATGATTTTGTTTAAATGAGTTTTTACACCAAAACAATGTTTATAAATGTTGTCCAAATACTCCTAAATGATTTAATATATTTTTACTAATATTTTTGGAGTATTTTTTGAAGTTTATTTTTGACAAAAAATTGGACAACACTTCTGTTTTGAGGCCAACCAGTCGCCATATAGGGCATCCCGTATCTGGAAATGATTTTTGAAATAGAAACGAGGAGTTTGAAAAACTCCAGGAGGTCGACCGGTACCCAAATTGTGTTAAAAATGAAACAGAACACTCTGTAACACAAAAAAAACGAGGAGGGGGACCGGTCCAAGCTTGGGCCGACCGGTCGACCTCTAGGGTGACCAGTCGGACCCCCTGGACCGGTCGACCCCCCTACATCATGTGTCTGCATCTCACGATCGACTTTATAATGTTCGAAATTTCAATATAGCGACCGATCGCGCAATGTTATTTTTGACAGCAGATTCCAACCGTTGAACATCCATTACAGTACGATTTACTTTAACAATTTTGTACATTATTTCTACATCTTGTGGTCTTCTTTTTGTAGACAAAAGTGAAGAAGGATGAGCCTATGTTTGTGAAGACTCTCCTATAAATAGAAGATGATTTTAAAGACACAAGACAACAACAACACAAGCAAACACACAACAAGAAATCTGCAAATTCTCCAAGCTTTCATATTTTTCACTCTTGTTGTAATGGCCTAAGTTCTTGCACTTGCACAATCTTGAGGTCTAGGCTTTTTATTCTTGATTACACTTGCACTCAAAGTTTGTATACTTCATTTATTGAGTTGTAATCTTGAATTTTTCTATCATCCAAAACAAGATATCCTTGTTAGTGTTCTTGTGGTAAGAACACACTTGGGTGATCTTAGGTGTTGAAGAGTGTGGTAATCTTCATAGGTGTTGAAAGAAGATTTTGGTAATCTCCTTGAAGGTGTTGTAAGAAGATTGTGGCAATCTTCAAAGGTGGTGTTGTATTAATTGTGGTAATTAATAAAATCTTTTTTTCCTTTTGAAATCCATCCCGGAGATACTGGGGTGGTAGAGGATTAGGCCCTAGGTGGGTTGAACCTCTTTAAATCAACGTGTGTTGTTTATTTTCCGTATTTACTGTTTTATTCTTGCTTGTTCATTCGAAAAAGAGGGCGAATTTTGAAAAATCGGCATAATCTATTCACCCCCTCACTAGATTATTGTAGCCACTTGGACTAACAAGTCGTATCAAAGCCAAACTCTTTGGCAAGCTCGTTCCGAGTAAAGAGGAAAGATCCATGGCTACGACAAAGCATATCTCACCACCGGCACCTCCACCAACAAGTCACCGCTATTCGACGCCAACAACTACGCATTTTGGAAAGACCGAATGGAGTGATTTCTACAAGGGTGCGGATTTGATATTTGGAATGTGGTTATTGAAGGAGTTGATCAACCAACCAAGAAATTGGAGAACGGCATCTCGGTTCTCAAAACTTTCAAGGAGTTCGATGACAATGACAAGAAAATTTTCTCTCTAAACGGTAAGGCCTTGAATATTTTACATTTTTCACTCACCGCCACCGAGTACAATCGTATTCGAGAAATAAGGTCCGCTCATGAAGTATGGGAAAAATTAGAAACCATCTATGAGGGCACAAAGAAAGTAAAGCAAGCAAGAAAAACAATGCCCGTGAAAGACTTTGAAAATTTTAATATGCATGATGGTGAAAGCATATTAAAAATGGTGGAAAGGCTTGACAACATCGTCAATCCTCTTGTGGCTCTCGGTAAAGTCATCTCCGAAGAAGACAAGGTGACTATGGTATTGAACGCTCTTCCCGGCTCATGGTCCGAAAAAGTGACGGCTATCACGGAAGCACAAAATCTCGAAACACTCAAGTTCGATGAGCTCATCGGGAACCTCCTCATTTATGAAGTCTATCTCAAGGAGAGGAAAAATTCCAAACCATCACCACTCAATCGGGTATGCAAAATATTCCTAAAGGCCTAGCATCTTCTTCTAATAATTCATATTATGCTAATGATGAGAATGATGAAGAGATGGCCGCACTTGTTCGAAAATTTGCAAAATTTGTGAATAAAAATAAGGCAAAAAAATCGAGAGACAACTCATGTTTCAAATGCGGAAAATCCGGGCATTTCATAGTTGATTGCCTGAAACTAGATGAGGAGGAACAAAAGAAGAAAAAGCCTTTTCCGAAAAAGAAGGCTCTAAATGCGGATGTCAAAACTTGGGATGAACTACTCGCCACATCCAATGAGGAAGGAGAAACCGAACACGGTCTTATGGCCATAGACGATGAAAACAATGAGGTACGCTCTAACTCCTCAACTTCTTCCTTAGTTGATGAATTGCAATGTGATTTTGATGAATTGCAAAATGAATTTCAAAATTTGATTGTTAAATACAAGACTTTGAAAAATGAGCATAAAGAACTTAAAATTGAAAAGGATAAATTGTTTACTTCTTATGAATCTCTTGATAAAGCCCATGCTATTACTCTTACTAAAGTCCGTACTCTTGAAACCGAAAATCAATCGCTCACTAATGATCTTGAATGTTTAAAAAATGATGTGCATCGTTTTAACTTAAGTACGGATAAAGTCACAAAAAATTTGGATGCACAAAGAGGTGAACATTCTAAATTAGGACTTGGCTATAAACCTTTTCAACATTTTTCAAAGAAAAATGACCAAGGTCCGACTTTTGTACGTGCTAGTAGTGCCCACAATATTATTTGTTTTTATTGTGGTAAAGTTGGTCATTATGTTAGTCATTGTAAATTGAAGAACAATTTTAGCTATGTTTGGATACCCAAAGGTCTCAAGGCTAACCCTCATGGACCCTAAAATTATAGGGTACCTAAAAATAATTCCTTTGTAGGTTATAGGGGCTATAACAACAATAGAAGATTCAAAATGGCTCATGGACAACGGATGTTCACGCCATATGACCGGAAAGAGAGAACTTTTTACCAACATCAAGCTCCAAGAAGAGGGTATGGTCATGTTCGGCAATGGCAAAGGAAGAATTCTTGGAAATGGAGAAATTGGTAACTCTTCTTTCTCTCTTAGTAATGTTCTTTATGTTGAATGACTTAAGTTCAATTTGATAAGTGTTAGCCAACTTTGTGATTCAAATTATAATGTTGTTTTCAATAAAGAAAAATGTCTTATTCTTAAAAATGATAAAATTATTTGTGAAGCAAATAGAAAAGGCAATCTTTACAAAATTTGTACAAGTGATTTGGTTAGTCAAAATGTTTCTTGTCTTGTCGCCAATAATGATTTAACTAGTTTATGGCATATGCGACTTGGACATGTTGGATACAAGAATTTGAAAAATATTTACAAAAACCAACATGTAAAAGGACTACCCAAATTGAATTTTAAAAATCTTGGCTTATGTGACACTTGTCAAAAGAACAAATTAGTTAAGAGTAATTTTAAGTCCAAAAATGAAATTTCCACAACCAAGCCTCTACAATTTCTTCATTTGGATTTGTATGGGGATATTGGTATGGCTAGTTTAAGTGGAAAATATTACACTTTTGTTATAGTTGATGATTTTTCAAGATATACTTGGGCTCTTTTTCTTGCAAATAAAAGTGATGCCGTTAATGGGTATGTTAAGTTGTGTAGACTTATTGAGAATGAAAAAGAAGATACCATAAAGATACAGTGTTTTATTTGAATACAAAGGATCAATTAGACAAACTTGATCCTAAGGCTGATGAAGGAATATTTATGGGGTATTCAACCAAGAGCAAAGCATATCGGGTTTATAATAAGACTAGTATGGTTGTTGAAGAATCTATCTATGTCAAATTCAATGAAGCCTCGGATGTTGAAAGGATACCCAATGATGAAAGTGATGAAGAGGATATTATTGAACCAATTGTTCAAGATGATGCTCATAATGATCAACCTTCTACTTCAAATAATCAACCTTCTACTTCAAATGATCAACCTTCAAGCTCAAATGTTCCTCATGAAGATACAGGTGATACTTTGGATCTTCCCGTAGCATTGAAATTTAAGGGAGATCACCCAAAAGATCTTATTATTGGTGATCCCCTTGATAAAGTGATGACCCGAAGAAAATTTGCCGAGAAAGCTTTTATATCCCAAAAAGAGCCTAAAAATGCTAAGGAAGCTATTGAAGATGAGGATTGGTACCTAGAAATGTAAGAGGAGTTGAATCAATTTGAAAGGAATAATGTTTGGGAATTAGTATATTGTCCTCCATCACAAACAATTATTGGTACAAAATGGGTATTTCGGAACAAGTTTGATGACCAATGCAATATGTTCGAAATAAAGCAAGGTTAGTAGCTCAAGGTTATTGTCAAGAAGAAGGTATTGATTATGATGAAACATTTGCACCGTAGACGCGTTTAGAAGCTATTCGTATTTTACTTGCCTATTCTTGTTTTAAAAATTTCAAGCTTTACCAAATGGATGTTAAATCCACTTTTCTAAATGGTATTATTCAAGAAGAAGTCTATGTAAAACAACCTCCGGGGTTTGAAAATTTTCTAGGCCAAATGATGTTTATAAACTTAAGAAGGCCTTATATGGTTTAAAACAAGCACCCCGTGCATGGTATGATAGACTTACCTCTTTTCTTTTGCAAAATGGATTTACAAGAGGTAAAGTTGATACTACTCTCTTTGTTTTTGAAAAATGGCAAGATTGCTTATTAGTGCAAATTTATGTTGATGATAATATATTCGGTGCTACTAATGAATCTTTGTGCAAGAAATTTTCTAAGCTTATGCAAGGTGAATTCGAGATGAGTATGATAGGGGAGCTAAATTTCTTCCTTGGACTTCAAATTAAGCAATGCCAAGAAGGAATATACATTTCACATTCAAAGTATACAAAAGAACTTTTGAAAAAGTTCGGCATTGAAAAAGGAAGAACCGACTCTACTCCCATGGCAACCAATGTCAAGATTGACAAAGATGAAAAAGGCAAGTCGGTTGATGGATCCAAGTATCGAGGTATGATTGGTAGTTTACTTTATTTAACCGCAAGTAGACGGATATTCTTCATGTCGTGTGCCTATGTGTTCGTTTTCCAAGCAATCTCAAAGAATCTCATATGAGTGCCGTTAAAAGGATTTTTCGATATTTGAAAGGCACTATTCAATATGGTTTATTTTATCCAAAGAATGAAAATTTTTCTCTTAAAGGTTATAGTGCTTCGAACTATGTGAGAAATATTGATGATCATAAAAGTACTTCCAGATCATGTCAATTCTTAGACGATTGCCTAATTTCTTGGTTTTCAAAGAAACAAAATTGTGTTTCACTTTCAACGGTCAAAGCCGAATATATTTCCACGGCCTTTTGTTGTACTCAATTGCTTTGGATGAAACAAACTTTAGCGGATTATAAATGCTCTTTTGAAAATGCTCCTATCTTTTGTGATAACATATCCGCTATAAATATTGCTCAAAAACCGGTTCATCATAACAGTACTAAACATATTGAGATTCGACATCATTTTCTAAAGGATTGTGTTTCAAAACAAAAAATTGAGATATCTTTTGTTCCATCTCAAGATCAATTAGCGGATATATTTACAAAACCGCTATCTTTCGAGACCTTTGTTTCAATACGAGCTTGGTTAGGCATAATGCATATTGAATAAGGTCTATGATTGCAATTTGCAAGTTTTTAAAACTTAGGGGTAAAAAATCAGATTTTTGGTGCAAAATTCGGACAGAAACTAAACTGGTGTTCAGGCACCGGTCGACCATGTGCAGGGACCGGTCGCCCTCATTGATTTCAGAGATAAATATGTTTATGTCCTTCAAACCGTATTTTTGATCTTTTTCTTTCTAACTCGAACCCCTTTGCATTTTTCACCACAATTTACTCAAAATGATTTCTTACTCATAAATTCTATATTTTGAGTTTATATTTCTCGTATTTCATCATTCTTATCCGACTTCTCCGATTAATTGGTAAGAATTCTTCTTTTTAATCTCAATTGGGTTGAACCCTTGAGATAGTGCCTATTTCTTGATATTTTGATGAAATTCGTGTATTAGTGTGATGTGTATGATAATTGTTGATGAATGAATGTTGTAATATTGTATTTGGTGATGAAAATTTTTGGCTTAATTGAATTACAAAGGCGTTATATATCTCTTGTTTTATTCAACGCACGCCAAGTGTTCGACAAAATGTTTCTATGAAAAATTCATCACCTACATGATTCTCTCAATTTGAAAAGTCTTACAAATTTATAGAGATCATGTTTTATCAATCAAATGAGCTTTTTCAAATCAAATGATCAACTTTTCTCTTTTATTTGGAATTTAAGCTTCAATGTTCAAAATGCTCGATAAATCAATTAAATTGCGCACTTTGATATGATTGTATGATGTTTTTATCGTGCTAACATTCTTTTTGATGACTCCAAAGGACGAGAAACAGGAAAAACGCTCATACGCTCAAAGAAGCAAAAATAAGCTCGCAAGAAAAGCTATAAGCTAGGGCTCTTAAAAGCCAAAAGCTGTGAATGATTCTAAGTCCAATAGATGTATGATGGACTTTTATGCTTGTCTAATGATGTCTCTTTTGAGGGGAGCTTCTAAGCTCATGAAATTCAAGCTTTTAGCTTGTAGTTGTTTGCTTCTACTTATTTTTATTATGCATGTTGATAGGGGGAGCTTGTGCAAAATGTTTTTGAAAAATCTTTGCTCCTATCCTTGTGTTCTTACTTATGATAAATGTTGCTTGTAATGGATTGGTATTCTAGACCTGAAAAATGTGTTTTGTTTTAAAATTCATCTCCTAAAATTGTTTTGGTTTGTAATCATCAAAAAGGGGGAGTTTGTTAGATAAATGTTTTTATCAAGATTTTGATTATTTTGTTTAAATGAGTTTTTACACCAGAACAATGTTTATAAATGTTGTCCAAATACTCCTAAATGATTTAAAATATTTTTACTAATTTTTTGAGTATTTTTTGAAGTTTATTTTTGACAAAAAAATTGGACAACACTTCTGTTTTGAGGCCAATCGGTCGCCCTATAGGGCATCCCGTATCTGGAAATAATTTTTGAAACAAAAACGAGGAGTTTGAAAAACTCCAGGAGGTCGACTGGTCGAACAAGAGGTCGACCGGTACCTGAATTATGTTAAAAATGAAACAGAACACTCTGTAACACAAAAAATGAGGAGGGGGACCGGTCCAAGCTTGGGCCGACCGGTCGACCCTTAGGGCGACCGGTTGGACCCCCTGGACCGGTCGACCACCCCTACATCATGTGTCTGCATCTCACGATCTACTTTATAACGTTCGAAATTTCAATATAGCGACCGGTCGCACTATGTTATTTTTGACAGCAGATTCCAACCGTTGAACATCCATGACAGCATGATTTACTTTAACAATTTTGTACATTATTTCTACATCTTGTGATCTTCTTTTTGTATACAAAAGTGAAGAAGGAGGAGCCTATGTTTGTGAAGACTCTCCTATAAATAGAAGATGATTTTGAAGACACAAGACAACAACAACACAAGCAAACAAACAACAAGAAATCTGCAAATTTTCCAAGCTTTCATATTTTTCACTCTTGTTGTAATAGCCTAAGTTCTTGCACTTGCACAATCTTGAGGTCTAGGTTTTTTATTCTTGATTACACTTGCACTCAAAGTTTGTATATTTTATTTATTGAGTTGTAATCTTGAATTTTTCTATCATCCAAAACAAGATATCCTTGTTAGTGTTCTTATGGTAAGAACACACTTGGGTGATCTTAGGTGTTGAAGAGTGTGATACTCTTCTTAAGTGTTGAAGGAAGATTTTGGTAATCTACTTGAAGGTGTTGTAAGAAGATTGCGGTAATCTTCAAAGGTGGTGTTGTATTAATTGTGGTAATTAATAAAATCTTTTTTTCTTTTTGAAATCCATCCCGGAGATACTGTGGTGGTAGAGGATTAGGCCCTAGGTGGGTTGAACCTCTTTAAATCAACGTGTGTTGTTTATTTTCCGCATTTACTGTTTTATTCTTGCTTGTTCATTCAAAAAAGAGGGCGAATTTTGAAAAACCGGCATAATCTATTCACCCCCCTCTAGATTATCGTAGCCACTTGGACTAACAGTTGATGCCAATGAAATAGATAATGAGAACGCTAAACATACGGAGCTCCCAATGGTTAGGTCAAAATATGTTTGGGTGGCTCCTAGAATGTCTTATCAGTATCCCAACCCTATTTCCATTCCACAAGAACCACCTAACATCGAGCGTAACTTATTTAAAGGTGCAGTGCTTGAAAGCAAGGAAAAAATGGTAACAAAGTTGTGCTTCTACCATCTACACCATCGTGTGGAGTATAGAACAACACGGTCTTCGACTTCACGTTATGAGGTTGTTTGCAAACATAAAGGATGCACTTTCTTACTTCGTGCAAATGCTATCCAAGGAGAAAGTTGGAAGGTGACTAAATCGAGAAACCTCATACATGTGAAGCCAACCTAAGTAGACATGCTCCTCGACAATTGCCTTCAAAGACAAGACTACTAAATGAGGGACGATCCCTTAAACCTATGGATATTATTAATTGATGATTTGTCTGTTGAACTTGGGATATACATTTTGTACAACAAAGCACTAAAATCACAACACCGTGCTTACAGCTACATACATGGTGACCACATACAATCTTGGGGGATTTTGCCTGCATTCTTGTACATGTTGAAGAAAGAGAACCTTGGTACAATTGCGCTATACGAGATTGATGACGATGATAGATTCAAGTATGTTTATATCGCCTTGCATGCGTCAATTAAAGGATTTAGTGAGTGTTGTAGACATGTTATTGTTGTTGATGGCACACACCTAAAGGGTAAGTTTAAAGGTGTGTTGTTTGTTGTAACTACGAAAGACGGCAATGAACAAGTGTTTCCATTAGCATTTAATGTGGCTTATAAGGAGAAGGACGAATCATGGGAATGGTTAATGAAGTAAATACACAATACGTCCAGATGTCCTGAAATATGCTCATTGTATATAGTCGTTACAAAAATATTAAGAATGCAGTTGGCAGTGTATACCCTGACGCTGTGCATGGTATATGCACATATCACTTGAGGCAAAATATAAGAAATTATCGAGGCTAAGTGGTGAGCTTATACCAAAAGGCTACATACACTTATTCTCCTGAAAGATTCAAGAAGATTATGGCCCTGATTCACAATGCAAATGAAAAGGCCTACGAGGAGTTGGTTATGGCTGGAACAAAAAGGGTGGGCACGTGCACATTATCCAGTTAGACGATATGGGTTCTTGACATCGAATGCAGCAGAGGTTCTTAATGTTAGACTTGTCTGGTCGAGGAAATTTCTCATTTGTTCGTTGCTCGATTCTATTCGAAACCTCATTCAATAGTGGTTCCACGAGTGATAAATTGCAGCCCAAAACATAAACAATGAAGTCACCACAGATACAATCAAGAGTTTGATGGAAGCAGGTGCACTGGCTGATAAGATGCACGTGTCACCTGTTAGTAGCCTAATTTATTCTATGAATGATGGGGTGCGTTCTTTTATTGTTGATTTGGCCAAGAGAACGTGTACTTGTAGAGTGTTTCAGCTTGATCTATTGTCGTGTCCACATGCGATTAAGGCAATCATATATATTTAAACTTTTTTACTATATTACTAATTATTTCACGTCTACGATATTCGTATATACATTTTTTGCTATTTATTTCAGTAAGACAAATCAATCAGTCTACAGTTACGTGCACAACTACTATAAAACAGATACATTGCGAAAACTTTACTCTCCAATCGTCATGCCCATTGCACATCCTAAATACTGGAATGTGCGGAAATGATACGACTTTTGGTTGTCAATGCACCTCTAATCCTCGACAAGCTGGCTGATCGAGGACTTGACGGATTCCATATAGTGGTCCATCTAGTAGCTCACAATTGTCCGTATTATGCTCTAGATATCGTCAAGAGGGTCACAGTCATTCTACATGTAATGTGGTGCTCTTTATTTGCCATTATGCAATGAGTGCGAGTGGGAGCAACATGATTGATCAACGTGCTAGAAGAATTCCAAGAAAATGCGGCATTTGTACGAAGGAATGATCCAGTAGGACCTGATAGAGTTTCTGAAGTCGATCAGTAAATTGAACATGGAATCCATAAAGGCTTATGATTTAATTATACAAATTATATGACTTGATACCCAAGTAGTATGATTCGATATCGTGTTATATCTCGTGATAAAGTACAGTACTTTGTTTCAGCTTTTAATTGATATTTCTTGTCATATAAGCCTTTGTTTAAGCTTTTCAGTGATGTTTCTTGTCATACAATACTTTGTTTCAGCTTTTTATTGATGTTTCTTGTATTATGAGCTTTTTGTAAGTCCAAGCGGCTACGATAATTTAGAGGTGGGGTGAATAGATTATCTCCATCTTTTCGATTTTACCCTCTTTTTCGAACCGAATGCTCAAAGACAATAATAAAGGTACGGAATTTAAACAACACACGTCGATTTATAGAGGTTCAACCCACCTAGGGCCTAATCCTCTACCACCCCAGTATATCCGGGATGGATTTCAAAAAGAAAAAAGATTTTATTAATTATCAAAATTAATACAACACCAACTTACAACAACACCTTGAAGAGCACCACACTCTTCTTCAACACCACCATTGAGATTACCACAATCTCACTTGAAGATTACCACAATCTCCAACGGCACCTTGTGAAGATTGCCACAATCTTCAACCTTGAAGAATATCAAATTCTTCAACACCTCGACAAGAAGATTACCACAATCTTCTTACACCTAACACCTAGATCACCCAAGTGTGTTCTTACCACAAGAACACTCACAAGGATATCTTGTGTTTAATGATAACCCAAAAATTCAAGAAATAAGACAATGTAAGAACAAGTGTATTCTTGAGTGTATCTTGTTGTGTTGTAGTTTTCTCTCTTGTTGTGTTGTAGTTTTCTCTCTTGTTGTGTTGCTTCAATTCTTCCTCTATTTATAGAAGATGTCTTGTACATGATAGGCTCCTCTTGGGGACATGAATTACGTAAAAATACCAAGACAATTGAAGAAAAGAGTGTTAGAAATCAGCCCCTCAAATTAAGGAAAAGTTGTTTGCAAACTCAAGCGGATAGTTTCTTTGTCAAACGAGGGGTTCGACCTGGTCGCGCAGAGATAAGTTGAAATTGAAAACTCGCAATTTTTACACAGGGGACCGGTCGGAGGGTGCGGCCCGCCCTCATGTTGGATCGGTTGGGGGTAGTTAAAACATGAAACAAGAAGATCGCACCTTGAGGGGGCTTCCCAAGAACCGGCCGCCTAGGGTCAACCGGTCGCCCCCCTCGGTCGACCTCCGGGTCGACCGGTCACCCTCAAGTTTTCTTCCATCCCTTTTTCTGTTCCAAAACTCAACACAGGTACGGGTTGCCCTATAGGGCGACCGGTCGATCCTGAAACATAAGTGTTGTCCAATTTTATATCGAAAATAAACTTCAAGAAATACTCCGAAAAATAGTAAAAACATGTTAGACCAATCGGGAGTATTAGGACAACATTCAGGGACATTGTTTTGATGTAAAAACACTTAACACAAAATCATATAAAAGCGTTGTCCAATATTGTTGAAAATAGACTTGAAGAAATACTCAGGAAAATATTTAAAACCATTTTAAATCATTTAGGAGTATTTGGACAACCTTTAAAAACATTGTTTTGGTATAAAAACAAAATCATCAAAATCATGATAAAACCATTTATCAAACAATCTCCCCTTTTTGATGATTACAAACCAAAATATTTCAACAAGGTCGATTTTGAAAGCAAAACAATTTTTTCTTCCTCGGTAAAAAAATAAATATCCGTTGAGAGCGACAATATTCGCGCAATATAAACACAAGGAAGGAGTAAAGATATTCAAGCACATTTAGAAAATGCTCCCCTATCAACATGCACAACAAGAGTAATAGAAGCAATTTAAACAAAAAGCTAAAAGGCTTAGCTTTTCAATATTGAGCATAAGTATCAATAACTTAAAAGCTCCCTGTCACAAAGAGACATCATTAGAAACATATATAAGTCCATACTACAATCAATGGACCAAGAATCATACACAACCATAAAACACCAAGTGGACTAAATATGATCCACAACTTATGGCTTTATGAAGCCATAGCTTATAGCTTCTTTTCGTTAAGCTTATCTTAGCTTCTTTGAGCTAAAGAGCTCATAACTTGTTTCTCCCCCTTTGGAATCATCAAAAAGAATGTTAGCACGATAAACACATCATATGATCATATCAAAGTGCGTAACTAAACCGATGTATCGAGCTATTCGAACATTGAAGCTTATAGACCAAATAGGAGGAAAGAGTCGATCATACGACTTGTAGAAGCTTATGAAAACTCATTTGATTTGCGAAACATGATCTCTATAAATATACAAGGCTTTTGAAATCGAGAGATTCATGTAGGTGATGAATTTTTCATTGAGACATTTTATCGAACACTTGGCGGGCGTAAAAAAATGAAAAAGATATATATAGCCCTTGTAAATAAAATCAAGCCAAGTTTTTTCATCACCAAATGCAATTTAATAAATATCATTCATCAACAATTAATAAGCTCATCACAAACATAAGTAATTTGCATCAAGAAATAGACATTTAAACCAAGTTCTCAAGGGTTCAACCCAATTGAGCTAAAGAGAGTGAAATTCTTACCATTCGATCGGTAAAAACGAGCAATGATGATGATAATCGAGCTAGGTAATCCCCAAACAATGAATTTTATGCAACAAAATACATTTGAAGTGAAATGTGTGTGAAAATGTCAAAGGGGACGAAATAGAGAAGAAAAACATCAAAATGCCAAAATACAAGAACAGAGACGGTTTTAACCAATTTTCTGCAGTGGGCGACCGGTCAGGGCATAGGGCGACCGGTCGAGCAGGTGGGCGACCGGTCGACCCCTGCCCTGGCAGCCCATGGTTCACCTCTGTTTTGAAAGTCCGGAATTTGATCCAAAAATCAGATTTTTCGCCCCTAAGTTTTAAGAACATGCAAAATGCAAACATAGACCTTATTCAATATACATTATGCCATAATCAAGCTCGAAATGAGGTAAAATACTCAGCGGTTAATGATTAAAAAGTCCGCGAGTTATCCTTGGGACGGAATTAAACACATCTCAAGTTTTTTGTTAAAAACTCAATCCCCTTTTTTTTAAAAAATGTCGACTCTCAATATGTTTAGTTCGATTATGACGAACCATATTTTGAATACGAATAACCGTATAATAAATACCGGACTTGTTATCCCGAAAAATAAGAACGTTTTAAAACTTTGGATACAACAAGTCATAAGAAGAAGTGTCTTTCAAATATTTAAAAATTTCTTTTAACGGCACTTTAATGAGATTCGTTGGGATAGTTTTTGAAGTCGAGCAAATAGACATAAGGCATATGGAATGTCAAGTCTATAGGAATAATACAAGAAAATATACCTCGAATTTGTTTGTCGGACGATATGCCTTTCTCAACCTTTGTCAATCTTTAGCCATAGAGGTTGAGATGGTTCTTCTTTCTTCAATGCTTAACTCCTTCAAGAGTTCTTTTGAAATATAACCATTTTCTTGGCATTGAATAATTTGTAGTCCAAGCAAGAAATTGGGCTCCCCCATCATGCTCATCTCAAGCTCACCTAGTATCAACTTAGAAAAACATATCTTGCACAAATATTCATTAGTAGCACCAAAAATATTCTCATAAATATGCACAAGTAAACAATCTTGCCCTTTAAAAAAGTAGTATCAACTTTACCTTTTGTAAAATCATTTAGCAAAAATAGTTAAGTCTATCATACCATACATGGGGTACTTGTTTTAAACCATACAAGGCCTTTAATAAAAATCATTTGGCCTAGAAAAATTTTAAACCCCGGAGATTGTTTTACATAGACTTCTTCTTGAATAAAACCATTTAGAAAATTGGATTTAACATCCATTTGGTAAAGCTTGAAATTTTCTTAAAACAAGAATGGGCAAGTAAAATGCAAATAGATACTAAATGTGCTATGAGTGCAAATGTTACATCAAAATCAATTTCCTTCTTCTTGAAAATACCTCCGAGCTACTAACCTCGCCTTAGTTCGACCAATGTTGCCTTGGTCATCGAGTTTGTTCCGGAATATCCTTTTTGTCTTCATCATCACTATCACCATAGGGCATCCAATTGATCTAAGGTGTTCATAATAGAACATTTACACCCAAATATTTTGAGGTAACTAATATTTGGAGTACTTCATTTCTCATCTACACAACTTAACAAACTCATTAACGACAAGAATATCTTGCAAGAAAAAATAGCCCAAGTGTAAAAATATCTTGCATAAGAGCATAGTAGAAATAGACACTATATATATAGACCATGAAGCAAGAAACACATACTATGCATTTAGAAGATCATCAATAGTCTAATAAATCATGCAAGTTTAAATAAGCTTAAGAAAGCTACAAAAGGTCTCTTTTGAAATTTGAAAATCCGATAGCATATAGTTGAGACCTCATTTAAAAGAGGTATTTGAACAAAGCAAATATGTGCAATCAAATATCGAATAGTGCCTTTAAAAAAATCTAAAAATCCTCTTAATGGCACTTGTATGAAATACTATGAAAAACAAGCACATAGGCACATGGCTATACATACATCGAGTCTATAAGAGTAAGAATAACACAAGTAAACGTACCTCGATAATTTATGCCTTTCTTGACAAATAATGACGTAAATGGCCATTTGTGAAAATATGTAAATCCTACACAATTCTTAAAACAAATTTAGCACAAATCATAATGATAAAAGTGTACGCTAAGAGATATCACAAGTAAGCTCATGCCATAAAGATCCATAAGAGATGATAACACTCTTTAGTCTACAAAAATGCACAAGAGTTTTAAAAACATCATATAAGGTCTTCTTTTTCAAAAATATTTTAAAAGCACAAATATATATTGAAGACCTTAATTAAAAAATAAATACTTGAAAACTCATTTTGCAATTAAGACACAAATAAAAGCATGCATAATAACAAAATAAAATGCATATTTAAATAGGGAGATACAAAGTTACCAATTACACCATTTCCATGGTTTGTGCCGTTCCCATTGTTGATGATATCTTCCCCTTGAGAAGTCACTTTGTTGATGATGGCTTCTTTGATTACTCCATTTCCAAGATTTTTGTCCTTCCCATTGTTGATAGTCTCTTCTTCTTTGAAAATCATCTTGTTGATGATGTCTTTGCCATTTTCAAGGATTGTGTTCTTCCCATTTTTGATTATATCCTCTTCTTGAAATTGGCTTTGTTGGAAATGTTTTCTCCTTTGATCAAATGAATTGGTCATTTGATGTCTTCTTGGCGGTATGAATTTTCTCCGATTATTATTTCGTCGGGTACCTAATACAACATTATTTTGTGGTACCCTCAAGTGCTTGGGTCCTTTAGGATTAGCTTTGAGACTTTTAGGTCTCCAACAATAATTAGAGCTATTTCTAGCCCTACAAGTATTTACCGTATGACCCTTCTTACCGCAATAAAAGCAAGTAATATTACTAACATGCATAGGAACTCGATTCTTTTTCATATGCTTGACAATATTAGGCTCATGATCATGTTCACTATTCAAATTATCACAACCATTATCATTTACAACATTGAGCAATTCATTGGTACTCAAGTTGGATTTTGATAAATCATTTTTCATGCAATTAATATCCTCAACAAGAGTACTATTTTGTTTTTCAAGGTTTCTAACCTTGTTAAGTGTGGTGGTGTGAGCACATGATAGTGATTCATAGGAAGTAAATAAACTATCCTTTTCATTTTTCAAAACATTGAATTCCTTTTTCAAATTTTTGTAATTAACAAGTAAATTTTGGAATTCATTTTGAAGATCATCAAAATCATTTTGCAAATCACTATAACCATTTTGAATAACAATATCATAGGAAGTAGAGGGTTTAAGACATACCTCGTTTTCTTCTTCGATGCCCATAAAACATTGTTCGACTACTTCATAGTTGGAAGTTGTAAAAGGCTTGTTCCTTAGATTTGAACTTGTATCCCTTTGAGAAGTAGATGCTTTTGTTTGACTCCTTTCATTTGCAAATACTCCATAGATGGCTTCTAATTTTTGTCATACTTCATGTGCCGATCGAATTCCTACAATATGTTCATATTTCAAATTAGTAAATGAACAATGCAAAATATTGAGAGCTTTACCGTTTAAGGAGATGATTTTCTCCTCTTCATTATTGAGCTCTTTGAAGCCTTTGGAGGTGTGTGGTGTGTCTTTCATCGGAATGGATTCTCCATTTGTGACGATGTTCCAAATATCGAACCCGCAACCTTGTAAATAAATTTACATTCTTTCTTTCCAAGATATAAAATTTTTGGAATCAAATAGTGGTGGCTTGGTGGTGGAGGTGCCGGATAGATGAGCTTCATTCGTAGCCGACGATCGTTTCTCTTCACTCGCGATATGAAACGAGCTTGCCAAAGAGTTTGGCTCTGATACCACTTGTAAGTCCAAGCGTCTAGGATAATCTAGAGGGGGGTGAATAGATTATCTCCATCTTTTCGATTTTACCCTCTTTTTCGAACCGAATGCTCAAAGACAATAATGAAGGTGTGGAATGTAAACAACACACGTCGATTTATAGAGGTTCAACCCACCTAGGGCCTAATCCTCTACCACCCCAGTATATCCGAGATGGATTTAAAAAAAAAGATTTTATTAATTACCAAAATTAATACAACACCAATTTACAACAACACCTTGAAGAGCACCACACTCTTCTTCAACACCACCTTTGAGATTACCACAATCTCCAACGGCACCTTGTGAAGATTACCACAATCTTCAACCTTGAAGAATATCAAATTCTTCAACACCTCGATTGATCACAATTGTCCGTATTATGCTCTAGATATCGTCAAGAGGGTCACAGTCATTCTACATGTAATGTGGTGCTCTTTATTTGCCATTATGCAATGAGTGCGAGTGGGAGCAACATGATTGATCAACGTGCTAGAAGAATTCCAAGAAAATGCGGCATTTGTACGAAGGAATGATCCAGTAGGACCTGATAGAGTTTCTGAAGTCGATCAGTAAATTGAACATGGAATCCATAAAGGCTTATGATTTAATTATACAAATTATATGACTTGATACCCAAGTAGTATGATTCGATATCGTGTTATATCTCGTGATAAAGTACGAAGACTTTGTTTGACTTTTAATTGATATTTCTTGTCATATAAGCCTTTGTTTAAGCTTTTCATTGATGTTTCTTGTCATACAATACTTTGTTTCAGCTTTTTATTGATGTTTCTTGTATTATGAGCTTTTTGTAAGTCCAAGCGGCTACGATAATTTAGAGGTGGGGTGAATAGATTATCTCCATCTTTTCGATTTTACCCTCTTTTTCGAACCGAATGCTCAAAGACAATAATAAAGGTACGGAATTTAAACAACACACGCCGATTTATAGAGGTTCAACCCACCTAGGGCCTAATCCTCTACCACCCCAAAGATATCAGGGATGGATTTCAAAAAGAAAAAGATTTTATTAATTATCAAAATTAATACAACACCAACTTACAACAACACCTTGAAGAGCACCACACTCTTCTTCAACACCACCATTGAGATTACCACAATCTCACTTGAAGATTACCACAATCTCCAACGGCACCTTGTGAAGATTACCACAATCTTCAACCTTGAAGAATATCAAATTCTTCAACACCTCGACAAGAAGATTACCACAATCTTCTTACACCTAACACCTAGATCACCCAAGTGTGTTCTTACCACAAGAACACTCACAAGGATATCTTGTGTTGAATGATAACCCAAAAATTCAAGAAATAAGACAATGTAAGAACAAGTGTATTCTTGAGTGTATCTTGTTGTGTTGTAGTTTTCTCTCTTGTTGTGTTGTAGTTTTCTCTCTTGTTGTGTTGCTTCAATTCTTCCTCTATTTATAGAAGATGTCTTGTACATGATAGGCTCCTCTTGGGGACATGAATTCTGTAAAAAATACCAAGACAATTGAAGAAAAGAGCTGTTAGAAATCAGCCCCTCAAATTAAGGAAAAGTTGTTTGCAAACTCAACGGATAGTTTGCTGTCAAACGAGGGGTTCGACCGGTCGCGCAGAGATAAGTTGAAATTGAAAACTCTGCAATTTTTACACAGGGGGACCGGTCGGAGGGGGGGTGCGACCGGTCGCCCTCATGTTGGATCGGTTGGGGGTAGTTAAAACATGAAACAGAGAAGACTGCACCTTGAGGGGGCTTCCCAAGAACCGGTCGCCCTAGGGTCAACCGGTCGCCCCTACCGGTCGACCTCCGGGTCGACCGGTCACCCCCCTCAAGTTTTCTTCCATCCCTTTTTCTGTTCCAAAACTCAACACAGGTACGGGTTGCCCTATAGGGCGACCGGTCGATCCTGAAACATAAGTGTTGTCCAATTTTATATCGAAAATAAACTTCAAGAAATACTCCGAAAAATAGTAAAAACATGTTAGACCAATCGGGAGTATTAGGACAACATTCAGGGACATTGTTTTGATGTAAAAAACACTTAACACAAAATCATATAAAAGCGTTGTCCAATATTGTTGAAAATAGACTTGAAGAAATACTCCGGAAAATATTTAAAACCATTTTAAATCATTTAGGAGTATTTGGACAACCTTTAAAAACATTGTTTTGGTATAAAAACAAAATCATCAAAATCATGATAAAACCATTTATCAAACAATCTCCCCCTTTTTGATGATTACAAACCAAAATATTTCAACAAGGTCGATTTTGAAAGCAAAACAATTTTTTCTTCTGGTAAAAAAATAAATATCCGTTGAGAGCGACAATATTCCGCGCAATATAAACACAAGGAAGGGAGTAAAGATATTCAAGCACATTTAGAAAATGCTCCCCCTATCAACATGCACAACAAGAGTAATAGAAGCAATTTAAACAAAAGCTAAAGGCTTAGCTTTTCAATATTGAGCATAAGTATCAATAACTTAAAAGCTCCCCCTGTCAAAGAGACATCATTAGAAACATATATAAGTCCATACTACAATCAATGGACCAAGAATCATACACAACCATAAAACACCAAGTGGACTAAATATGATCCACAACTTATGGCTTTATGAAGCCATAGCTTATAGCTTCTTTTCGTTAAGCTTATCTTAGCTTCTTTGAGCTAAAGAGCTCATAACTTGTTTCTCCCCCTTTGGAATCATCAAAAAGAATGTTAGCACGATAAACACATCATATGATCATATCAAAGTGCGTAACTAAACCGATGTATCGAGCTATTCGAACATTGAAGCTTATAGACCAAATAGGAGGAAAGAGTCGATCATACGACTTGTAGAAGCTTATGAAAACTCATTTGATTTGCGAAACATGATCTCTATAAATATACAAGGCTTTTGAAATCGAGAGATTCATGTAGGTGATGAATTTTTCATTGAGACATTTTATCGAACACTTGGCGGGCGTAAAAAAATGAAAAAGATATATATAGCCCTTGTAAATAAAATCAAGCCAAGTTTTTTCATCACCAAATGCAATTTAATAAATATCATTCATCAACAATTAATAAGCTCATCACAAACATAAGTAATTTGCATCAAGAAATAGACATTTAAACCAAGTTCTCAAGGGTTCAACCCAATTGAGCTAAAGAGAGTGAAATTCTTACCATTCGATCGGTAAAAACGAGCAATGATGATGATAATCGAGCTAGGTAATCCCCAAACAATGAATTTTATGCAACAAAATACATTTGAAGTGAAATGTGTGTGAAAATGTCAAAGGGGACGAAATAGAGAAGAAAAACATCAAAATGCCAAAATACAAGAACAGAGACGGTTTTAACCAATTTTCTGCAGTGGGCGACCGGTCAGGGCATAGGGCGACCGGTCGAGCAGGTGGGCGACCGGTCGACCCCGCCCTGGCAGCCCATGGTTCACCTCTGTTTTGAAAGTCCGGAATTTGATCCAAAAATCAGATTTTTCGCCCCTAAGTTTTAAGAACATGCAAAATGCAAACATAGACCTTATTCAATATACATTATGCCATAATCAAGCTCGAAATGAGGTAAAATACTCAGCAGTTAATGATTAAAAAGTCCGCGAGTTATCCTTGGGACGGAATTAAACACATCTCAAGTTTTTTGTTAAAAACTCAATCCCCTTTTTTTAAAAAAATGTCGACTCTCAATATGTTTAGTTCGATTATGACGAACCATATTTTGAATACGAATAACCGTATAATAAATACCGGACTTGTTATCCCGAAAAATAAGAACGTTTTAAAACTTTGGATACAACAAGTCATAAGAAGAAGTGTCTTTCAAATATTTAAAAATTTCTTTTAACGGCACTTTAATGAGATTCGTTGGGATAGTTTTTGAAGTCGAGCAAATAGACATAAGGCATATGGAATGCCAAGTCTATAGGAATAATACAAGAAAATATACCTCGAATTTGTTTGTCGGCCGATATGCCTTTCTCAACCTTTGTCAATCTTTAGCCATAGAGGTTGAGATGGTTCTTCTTTCTTCAATGCTTAACTCCTTCAAGAGTTCTTTTGAAATATAACCATTTTCTTGGCATTGAATAATTTGTAGTCCAAGCAAGAAATTGGGCTCCCCCATCATGCTCATCTCAAGCTCACCTAGTATCAACTTAGAAAAACATATCTTGCACAAATATTCATTAGTAGCACCAAAAATATTCTCATAAATATGCACAAGTAAACAATCTTGCCCTTTAACAAAAAAAGTAGTATCAACTTTACCTTTTGTAAAATCATTTAGCAAAAATAGTTAAGTCTATCATACCATACATGGGGTACTTGTTTTAAACCATACAAGGCCTTTAATAAAAATCATTTGGCCTAGAAAAATTTTAAACCCCGGAGATTGTTTTACATAGACTTCTTCTTGAATAAAACCATTTAGAAAATTGGATTTAACATCCATTTGGTAAAGCTTGAAATTTTCTTAAAACAAGAATGGGCAAGTAAAATGCAAATAGATACTAAATGTGCTATGAGTGCAAATGTTACATCAAAATCAATTTCCTTCTTCTTGAAAATACCTCCGAGCTACTAACCTCGCTTCTTTAGTTCGACCAATGTTGCCTTGGTCATCGAGTTTGTTCCGGAATATCCTTTTTGTCTTCATCATCACTATCACCATAGGGCATCCAATTGATCTAAGGTGTTCATAATAGAACATTTACACCCAAATATTTTGAGGTAACTAATATTTGGAGTACTTCATTTCTCATCTACACAACTTAACAAACTCATTAACGGCAAGAATATCTTGCAAGAAAAAATAGCCCAAGTGTAAAAATATCTTGCATAAGAGCATAGTAGAAATAGACACTATATATATAGACCATGAAGCAAGAAACACATACTATGCATTTAGAAGATCATCAATAGTCTAATAAATCATGCAAGTTTAAATAAGCTTAAGAAAGCTACAAAAGGTCTCTTTTGAAATTTGAAAATCCGATAGCATATAGTTGAGACCTCATTTAAAAGAGGTATTTGAACAAAGCAAATATGTGCAATCAAATATCGAATAGTGCCTTTAAAAAAATCTAAAAATCCTCTTAATGGCACTTGTATGAAATACTATGAAAAACAAGCACATAGGCACATGGCTATACATACATCGAGTCTATAAGAGTAAGAATAACACAAGTAAACGTGCCTCGATAATTTATGCCTTTCTTGACAAATAATGACGTAAATGGCCATTTGTGAAAATATGTAAATCCTACACAATTCTTAAAACAAATTTAGCACAAATCATAATGATAAAAGTGTACGCTAAGAGATATCACAAGTAAGCTCATGCCATAAAGATCCATAAGAGATGATAACACTCTTTAGTCTACAAAAATGCACAAGAGTTTTAAAAACATCATATAAGGTCTTCTTTTTCAAAAATATTTTAAAAGCACAAATATATATTGAAGACCTTAATTAAAAAATAAATACTTGAAAACTCATTTTGCAATTAAGACACAAATAAAAGCATGCATAATAACAAAATAAAATGCATATTTAAATAGGGAGATACAGGTTACCAATTACACCATTTCCATGGTTTGTGCCGTTCCCATTGTTGATGATATCTTCCCCTTGAGAAGTCACTTTGTTGATGATGGCTTCTTTGATTACTCCATTTCCAAGATTTTTGTCCTTCCCATTGTTGATAGTCTCTTCTTCTTTGAAAATCATCTTGTTGATGATGTCTTTGCCATTTTCAAGGATTGTGTTCTTCCCATTTTTGATTATATCCTCTTCTTGGAAATTGGCTTTGTTGGAAATGTTTTCTCCTTTGATCAAATGAATTGGTCATTTGATGTCTTCTTGGCGGTATGAATTTTCTCCGATTATTATTTCGTCGGGTACCTAATACAACATTATTTTGTGGTACCCTCAAGTGCTTGGGTCCTTTAGGATTAGCTTTGAGACTTTTAGGTCTCCAACAATAATTAGAGCTATTTCTAGCCCTACAAGTATTTACCGTATGACCCTTCTTACCGCAATAAAAGCAAGTAATATTACTAACATGCATAGGAACTCGATTCTTTTTCATATGCTTGACAATATTAGGCTCATGATCATGTTCACTATTCAAATTATCACAACCATTATCATTTACAACATTGAGCAATTCATTGGTACTCAAGTTGGATTTTGATAAATCATTTTTCATGCAATTAATATCCTCAACAAGAGTACTATTTTGTTTTTCAAGGTTTCTAACCTTGTTAAGTGTGGTGGTGTGAGCACATGATAGTGATTCATAGGAAGTAAATAAACTATCCTTTTCATTTTTCAAAACATTGAATTCCTTTTTCAAATTTTTGTAATTAACAAGTAAATTTTGGAATTCATTTTGAAGATCATCAAAATCATTTTGCAAATCACTATAACCATTTTGAATAACAATATCATAGGAAGTAGAGGGTTTAAGACATACCTCGTTTTCTTCTTCGATGCCCATAAAACATTGTTCGACTACTTCATAGTTGGAAGTTGTAAAAGGCTTGTTCCTTAGATTTGAACTTGTATCCCTTTGAGAAGTAGATGCTTTTGTTTGACTCCTTTCATTTGCAAATACTCCATAGATGGCTTCTAATTTTTGTCATACTTCATGTGCCGATCGATTCCTACAATATGTTCATATTTCAAATTAGTAAATGAACAATGCAAAATATTGAGAGCTTTACCGTTTAAGGAGATGATTTTCTCTCTTCATTATTGAGCTCTTTGAAGCCTTTGGAGGTGTGTGGTGTGTCTTTCATCGGAATGGATTCTCCATTTGTGACGATGTTCCAAATATCGAACCCGCAACCTTGTAAATAAATTTACATTCTTTCTTTCCAAGATATAAAATTTTTGGAATCAAATAGTGGTGGCTTGGTGGTGGAGGTGCAGGATAGATGAGCTTCATTCGTGAGCCGACGATCGTTTCTCTTCACTCGCGATATGAAACGAGCTTGCCAAAGAGTTTGGCTCGATACCACTTGTAAGTCCAAGCGTCAGGATAATCTAGAGGGGGTGAATAGATTATCTCCATCTTTTCGATTTTACCCTCTTTTTCGAACCGAATGCTCAAAGACAATAATGAAGGTGTGGAATGTAAACAACACACGCCGATTTATAGAGGTTCAACCCACCTAGGGCCTAATCCTCTACCACCCAAAGATATCCGAGATGGATTTAAAAAAGATTTTATTAATTACCAAAATTAATACAACACCAATTTACAACAACAACACCTTGAAGAGCACCACACTCTTCTTCAACACCACCTTGAGATTACCACAATCTCCAAGCGCACCTTGTGAAGATTACCACAATCTTCAACCTTGAAGAATATCAAATTCTTCAACACCTCGATTGATCACAATTGTCCGTATTATGCTCTAGATATCGTCAAGAGGGTCACAGTCATTCTACATGTAATGTGGTGCTCTTTATTTGCCATTATGCAATGAGTGCGAGTGGGAGCAACATGATTGATCAACGTGCTAGAAGAATTCCAAGAAAATGCGGCATTTGTACAAAGGAATGATCTAGTAGGACCTGATAGAGTTTCTGAAGTCGATCAGTAAATTGAACATGGAATCCATAAAAGCTTATAATTTAATTGTACAAATTATATGACTTGATACCCAAGTAGTATGATTCGATATCGTGTTATATCTCGTGATAAAGTACAGTACTTTGTTTCAGTTTTTAATTGATATTTCTTGTCTTATGAGCCTTTGTTTAAGCTTTTCAGTGATGTTTCTTGCCATACAATACTTTGTTTCAGCTTTTTATTGATGTTTCTTGTCTTATGAGCTTTTTGTAAGTCCAAGCGGCTACGATAATTTAGAGGTGGGGTGAATAGATTATCTCCATCTTTTCGATTTTACCCTCTTTTTCGAACCGAATGCTCAAAGACAATAATGAAGGTGCGGAATGTAAACAACACACGTCGATTTATAGAGGTTCAACCCACCTAGGGCCTAATCCTCTACCACCCTAGTATATCCGGGATGGATTTCAAAAAGAAAAAAATATTTTATTAATTACCAAAATTAATACAACACCAACTTACAACAACACCTTGAAGAGCACCACACTCTTCTTCAACACCACCATTGAGATTACCACAATCTTACTTGAAGATTACCACAATCTCCAACGGCACCTTGTGAAGATTACCACAATCTTCAACCTTGAAGAATATCAAATTCTTCAACATCTCGACAATAAGATTACCACAATCTTCTTACACCTAACACCTAGATCACCCAAGTGTGTTCTTACCACAAGAACACTCACAAGGATATCTTGTGTTGAATGATAACCCAAAAATTCAAGATTACAACTCGATAATGAATTATACAATTGAGTGCAAGTGTAATCAAGAATAGCTTAGACCTCAAGAATGTGAAAGTGAATAGCTAGGCAAATTACAACAAGAAATAAGACAATGTAAGAACAAGTGTATTCTTGAGTGTATCTTGTTGTGTTGTAGTTTTCTCTCTTGTTGTGTTGCTTCAATTCTTCCTCTATTTATAGAAGATGTCTTGTACATGATAGGCTCCTCTTGGGGACATGAATTCTGTAAAAAATACCAAGACAATTGAAGAAAAGAGCTATTAGAAAGCAACCCCTCAAATTAAGGAAAAGTTGTCTGCAAACTCAACGGATAGTTTGCTGTCAAACGAGGGGTTCGACCGGTCGTGCAGAGATAAGTTGAAATTGAAAACTATGCAATTTTTACGGGGGGACCGGTCGGAGGGGTGCGACAGTCGCCCTCATGTTGGACCGGTTGGGGGTAGTTGAAACATGAAACAGAGAAGATCGCACCTTGAGGGGGCTTCCCAGGCATCGGTCACCCTAGGGTCGACCGGTCGCCCCCCTCAAGTTTTCTTCCGTCCCTTTTTCTGTTCCAAAACTCAACACAGGTACGGGTTGCCCTATAGGGCGATCGGTCGAGCCTGAAACATAAGTGTTGTCCACTTTTATATCGAAAATAAACTTCAAGAAATACTCCGAAAAATAGTAAAAACATTTTAGACCAATCAGGAGTATTAGGAAAACATTCAGGGACATTATTTTGATGTAAAAAACACTTGACCCAAAATCATATAAAAGCGTTGTCCAATATTGTTGAAAATAGACTTGAAGAAATACTCCGGAAAATATTTAAAACCATTTTAAATCATTTAGGAGTATTTGGATAACCTTTAAAAACATTGTTTTGGTATAAAAACAAAATCATCAAAATCATGATAAAACCATTTATCAAACACTTTTGTTTTCAGCTTTTCAGTGATGTTTCTTGTCCTACAGTACTAAAGGTCCTCTTGGGGCATCTAAACCGTCTGCCCCTAGGATAGCCCTCCAACCCAGAGGTCAGGGCAAGGTCCCGACCGAGAGCAGGAATAGTCTCAAATGCCCATAGTTGTATCAAACAGAAAACAAATAAGTAATCAACCCAATTGCAATATGAAATGTTCGTGTTAAAAGTGATACGTGTTTAAATTATATATACATATATGTATAGGATAGGAGTAGGCATAGGCGTGGAATTAGACGTTTCTCTCAGGATCATCAGGGGCTTGGACTCCAGTATCAATATAATGGAGGAGACGCCCATACATGTAGGAGTCCCATGGGAATGCCCTAAACCCCAGGGCATCCTCAACTAATGTCCAGAGCCATAATGGGACGGGGGTCCGCGGATCAAGAGCCAATAGGTAGTTCGTGACAAACAGAATATACACCATCTTCAGATTATCCTCTGGTCGCGCTCTAAAATGGCCTTCGCTGGAAAGCGGCAATACCTTCACTGATATCACGGATTCCCCGTCGAAATATTGATGGTAAATTCCTCATGTCGGTGGGATATGCTGGGAGGAGCATGGGTTAAGTGCTGAGGGGCCAAAGCGTAGCCCCATAATCATACAAAACTCTCGTCGACCAAATATGAGGTTATGCCCACCAACACGGAACCACAAGTCACACGTCTCCGATCCCTCCACCGTAATTTGTCTACCAAGCAATCGGAGCATCCCCTTAGTCGTCAAGTATGCGCCCGAGTCAAAATCCAGAAACGCACCGAATAGACCATCCCTAAACTGGTCTAAATTGCTGAATTCCGTCAGCTCCTTCTTAATATCCGCTATCAACCAACACTTGGAATAACAATTCAATTTTCCTATCCAATTCTAAGCTTCTCCCCATCTCCATGCCCAATTCTGTCAAAAATACAGTAATGTTGACTGTCTGTTGTCAACAAGTAACTCGATATCGAGTTACATGTAACTCGAAAGTGACTCGATATCCAGACACATTTAAATATGTGACTAGAATCGAGTCACGTGTAACTCGTCATCCAAAAAGTAACTCGATGGCGAGTTACATCTAACTCACCTCTCATCTTTTTTGTCCTCACCCCAAACCGCCATTAACGAGTCACAAGCTTCACCAATTAACACCAAATCCATCTAAAACCCTAGAATTTCTACAAAAACTACAACAAATCATAACCTAAAATAAGTATAGACAAACTAAATCAACAAAAATCCATGAAATTAAACAAAGAAGGAAATGGGGTTACCTGGTTAGAGGTCGATACAGTGTACATCGTCTTTGTCGCTGTCAATGTCATCGGTTTTTGAAATTTTTGGGGTCACTGTGCTTTTCGAGTTTATGGTTTGGATGGTTTGGTTTTGATTGACTCGAAAAAACTATTAAGTTACAAAAGGGCAAGTTTGAAATTTCACACCCCAAAATGACTAAAAAAGATGTGTTTGAAAACAATGGCTAAAAAACATTTTGAATTGGGCAAAATGGCTAAAAAAACCACTGAAAAATTAATATTGTTCAGGGGAACTACTAATATTTTTCAGGGAAAAAAACTAATATTTTCAGGTGACTACTAATACTTTTCCGGTTAACTATTAGTACTTTTCAGTGGAAAAACTAATACTCTTTAGGGAACTACTAATATCAATTTTGTTACTTTGAAAATATATAATTGTTGAAGTAAATGTGATACTTTTTGTCATAAAAATTGATATTGTTAAACAAGGATGTATATACATGTAAATAATATCAGTTTTGTTATTTTGAAGACATATACTTTTTTCAGAGTAAATGTATACACCCACATATTAATCTAATATTTACAAAAATGGCACCACCCTTTAAAATTGAGTCATGGATCAGACGCGATCCGTCTGAGAGAAAATGATTCATAAGACCGTTATATATAAGTTTTCATCATAATGTATTCACTGCATTGTCGAATGTTGTGTTACGTCTTAGACTCTTAATGCTATAGTTTAATACATATAAAAAATGTCAATTTTGTGTACTTTTATTTCCATTATAACAATAATATTTTCCGATTGAATTAATAAAGTGTTTTAGTAACACTAATGCAAATATAAAATTATTTACATGCTTTTATTTAACAAAGTTCAGTTGAGATCATGTTTTAATCTTTTTGACTATCATGTTGTTTCTAGATCAATAACATTAGGCATGGTCCTTATGTGAGGTGAGTGGGACAATTGCCTCTAGCGCCGTGTGTGAAGTTTAGGCCAACCCATGAGTATTAAAAATAAAAAAAATTGAAAGCCCAATTCACAGTTAGCACACACACATACTCTATCTTTCTTCTCTCATTTATCTATATTTTTTTCCCTTCTCTCTACACAAAAATATCAAAAATCGTATCCATATAAAACCATAAAATTACATATGAACTAAAGCTTTTATCCATTAAAGTTTTTATTTTTTGGAGCAATAAATTCATTAGAGTTATTTGTCCACAATTATTTTAGCAAAATTTTATTTTTATTTCTCCTAAAATATTACTCTTCAAGAAACCTTAACGTGTGGTTAATAAATAATAGATACTTATTGGTTGGATTTACAAAATAACCACTTAAATTTACCCCAACCGATGTGTTCGTATTTTGAGGTGAGCAATAGCTTAGTATTTACTCATATAATAAATAATTATAAATGAATGGGCTCTGTCAACTTAAATAAAATTTTCTTTCACGAATTATATAATCGTGGCCTTGTCGACTTATATGAGTGATGCATTGGTGGAGTATATGAATGTGAGCTTTTTTAAACAAAAAAGTTGTGTCGAGGATCGCTAGGGCACCAAATTCATGTGTTGCCTAGAGCTATAAAAATCATCAAATCAATGTTGGATAACTTGTCGGGTTTATATCATGTATGACAACACGACTATGAAATCTGTACAGAGGTTGTACTAAACAAAAAGTAAATTGGTATCTATTATATTTTTTAGCAAATATATAAATTGTGAATAGCCATGTATATCGTACTAGCAATGTCTTTAAAATGTTCAACTTCAAATTAAATAATAAAAGAATTGGATCTAAAAGAAAATATATAAGAGAAAGCTTGTCATATATTTATGAATAAAGATATATAAAATTCATATAATGTTCATAAATAACAATTGCAAAAGAATTTATAATTGATAGGGTTTTAACTTGTACATTTTCTTTCATTTTTTGTTTAGATTTAAAATGTGAAAAGTTGAAAATATTACAATGGTTACAACGGGAAAAGCCTTCAAGATGGCTTACAAAAAAAATACAAAAAAGAAAAGGAAAATTACAAGAAAATGTAAAACCTAACTATTATAATTCTTGAATGGATTCCAACTCGAAGCATGAATCTAATGTAACTTGGAAAACAAAAGCCGAGTCGAGTAGAACTCTATCCGTAAGACAAAACGCCTCGGCTAGTGCTGCTCATGAGATGACGTAATGTCCCCAAAGATAAAACGGCTTAACCTCCTTTGTGATGAGAACCACTAACACAAAGGCACCTTTCGAACTCGAAGGAGCGAGGGCGGTTCGGACACGAGTGCGAAGGAAGTGTTCTTGAAAATGTTCTTCGAAAAGTTACGTACTTTTACCGACACACTTGAAGAATATGCAGAGATATGCAAATTTTCTGTGTAACTGACTTCTTCTCTTCCTTTTAACTCCCTCAAAGCAGCAAAACGCCTAAGACTTATATAGACCATCATTTCCAACACTTGTAGGGAATTAAATATTAAGAGAGTGGGCATTAACATCATATGTAACTCCCATGAGTTACAACCTCTTCTTATGACCACCACTTGAGGAGTTACAACCTCCAAAAGACACATGAACCTAGACACTTCCAATGTCTAGATTCATCCACACATGAACCTGGACACCTCCAATGTCTAGATTCATCAGGCCCAACAGTTACTTGAGTTTGGGCCGATCCCATTTTCAAGTTACAAAACTAACTAAACATGAACCCGAGCCCAAAGGGTCGGTCCGGTCCAAGGCCCATTTGTGATCATACACTTGTGTTATAGTATATCCAACCAATGACACCTTCTAGTATTTGTACTAGGATAAACTATGCCCATTCGCGTGGCCAACTTTGTGTATTAATTTCTCACTCATCACCGAAATTCGGTCTTAAGAAATATAAAATACTACGAACATCTACTCGAAACGTATATTAACAATTTACAATTCAATTCCTCCAGAATTAAATTCTTAGCCACCGAAAATTTGGTCAAAGTCAGGTCGGCGCCCACTTTCTCAAAACCAAATTTCCAACAATCCCCCACATGAGTGGAAATTAATGCATGCATGAATGCAGACACGCAAACCAGTCCTCAAGAGACAATACTGCATCCGGAAAGGTAGCTTGTGGCTTTGAACCTTTCGTAGTTAATACCATCGGGTACACTGGCGGCCTAGTGGACGCATTGCCTTGAACTATTCATCCACGGTATATACCGAGACAATAGCATTAACACAGTAAGGTCTCAACACCTCATGTTCTCACATTTTGTGTCCGTTTTGGCCATGGACACCACTTTGGATTCATAAGTGTTACTTTGAAGCGGCCCTCACTTCTCACTTACATAGGTGATCTCCTATCCGAGTATCCTGACATACTCAACCTCAACGAGGTGTAGGAATCATTAAAAGTCAAATGACTTAGCCTCGCCACAACTTGCAGGTGTTTCAACATTTGGCATTGCTCTCTAGGATGGGTTGAAACTTATTTCCAAGTGTTACAACATAACCTTCATAGTTTAGTTTTCCCATTGAACCAAGTTCTTGGGATCTCCAGTTATCATGGTTGGGTTACCACTATGATAGTTATTTTACATTGTGGACTTTAAGCCCGTTCCTCTAGCAATTTACTCAATTGATCTCGATTGATCCTTTCACAAAGTGGTCGCCAAATTGTCTTTTGACTTTACGTAGTCAATTGACATTACACCATTTGAGATCAATTGTCTAACGGTATTATGTCTCCGACGAATATGTCTAGACTTACCGTTATACATATTGCTCTGTGCCCTTTCTATAGTCGCTTGACTATCACAGTGAATCATCACAGAAGGCACAGGCTTCCTCCAACATGGAATATCTTCCAAAAAGTTTCGAAACCACTCTGCTTCTTCACCAGCTTTGTCCAAAGCTAGAAACTCAGATTCCATGGTGGACCGAGTTATACACATTTGCTTCGTGGACTTCCACGATACCGTACCACCTCCAATGGTGAATATGTATCCACTAGTGGAATAAGAATCTTTCGAATCTGAAATCCAACTAGCATGACTATACCCTTCAAGTATAGCCGGATATCTCGAGTAGTATAGCCCATACTCCAAGGTATACTTCAAGTATTTTAACACCTTGGTTAACGCTTTCCAATGCTCGTGGCTTGGATTGCTCATGAACCTACTCAACATATTTACAGGGTAGGCCAAGTCTGGACGTGTATAATTTGTAATGTACATCAGACTGCCTATAATACGTGAATATTCCATCTAAGCCACTGGTTCTGCTTCATTAGCAACTAGATTTACACTTAAATCAATGGGCGTCTTTGACGGTGAATTGTCAAAAGTATTGAATTTCTTAAGCACTTTCTCCACATAGTGGGATTGTGACAAGATAATTCCATCATGAGTCCTGCACGATTTTTATCCCGAGGATCACATCAGCAGTTCCCATATCCTTCATGTCAAAGTTTCTCTTTAACATTCTTTTTGTGTCCATGATAGTATCATGACTCATCGCCATGATTAACAAATCCGTCTTATGTGTAGACAAATTATGACAAATGCTTCCGATGTCCTTTGCATATACGCATTTATCACACTCGTTGATTTTAAACCCATTTGACAACATTGTGTTGTTAAACTTAAGATGCCATTGTTTTGGAGCTTGTTTCGGTTCGTACAAGGATCTTATTAACTTGCACACCTTCTTTTCTTGACCGGGTGCAACAAACCCTTCAAAGTTGTTCCATATAGATTTCAAAGATCTATCTCTCCATTCGTAAATGCCGTCTTGACATCCATCTGATGAATCTCTAGATTGTGCAAAGCAGCAATCGAGAGAAGCACCCGAATAGACGCAATCCTCATTACCGGAGAATATGTGTCAAACAAGTCATACCCTTCTTTTTGTTTAAAGCCTTTGGAAACAAGTCATGCTTTATACTTATCAATAGTTCCATCGCTTTATATTTCTTCTTTAGGATCCATTTACATCCTAAAGTTTTATGACTTGATTGAGAGGAGATCAACCAACTCCCACGTATGGTTTTGCAAAATGGACTCGATTTCACTATTGATTGCTTCTTGCCAGAGCGAAGCATCCGGACTACTTAGAGCCTCTTTAATCGAGTTTAGCTCACGATCTAACATCAATATTAGAAAGTCAGGTCCAAAGGACTTAACCACCTTAGACCTCTTACTTCGTCCTTAGTTCTTCACCACTCGGTATCAACTAACTATTCAAGTGTGACAACAGTGTCGACCTAGTGTTGTTCCCGGATGTTATATATAACACCCAAGCATCACCTTCAAAGAACATCTCAGTTCGGATGTTATAACACCGTAAGTAACACCTCCAAAGAACACCTCCGTAAACATCCCGAATAAGTCGTTTCTTTAAACTTCCATCTATTCTTTCTTTACAAGGATAAATATTCTCAAAGAATATAACATTCCTGACTCAATTATGGTACCAGCTGTCATTTAGGATTTTCCGACTTATGTACCATAGAACGATATGCACTACTTGTTAAGTGCATAACCAATAAATACACAATCGACCATTTAAGGACTCGATTTTAACTTGCTTTGGTTTAGATATTGCAACCTTAGCCAAACACCCCCACACTTTAAGGTATTTATAAGAAGGCTTACGATTTTTCCACAATCCGTAAGGAGTCTTATTTTTCCCTTTAAGTGGGATTTTATTCAATATGTGGTACGCCGTTAAAAACGACTTTCCCACATATTCTCGAGTTTCTTTGTTCAACTCCAGGATTACGCTTAATTTACACAACTCCTAGTCTTTTCATTAGCATTACAATGCTTTTCGTTGTTCTATTACTATTAGAACCTCGTTCCAACAATATCGTTAGAACATCGTTCAAACAAATTTTAACCTTATTATGACAATTTGCGTTTGAACTATTTTACAAAGACAAGTTCAAACCGCTTTTTAGATGTTTCAACACTTTTGGTAACACCTCCCGCAAGTGTCGTTCACTATCCTGCTTTCGGTGTTCCAACACCTTAGACAACACTTTCGCGAATCGTGGTACGTTGTCGCTTCGGTGTTACAACACCTCATAAACACTTTCGTAACACTTAAACCGCAAATCAAGCTCGAAAGCCAAAAGTGAGACAGAAAGTGTGGTCATACCCCCACAGTCGCTGGATCCGTTAGAATTCTTAAAAAGAATTCCAACACAGTTTTCTCAAGTCTCTACCAAGACTTTCATGGATTTAGCTTCAGATCATCGATTGCTTTCTTCGATTTTCAATCAAACAATCAGGTCACTAATCCAATTTCCTTCCAGTTATGCATTTAGGAATTCATGAAACTTTACCAACCTGGTAACAACATCTTAACGATGTAAACCATTTGGAATTTTTCATTTAAATGTCATCCCTTCAGCACGAATATCATGCGGGATCAGTCGAAACATTTAGACTAGTTTCAACACATTTTTGGATTCTTGGAATCATCCATTTCTCAATTCGAAAAACAAGAAATAACGAACCTCTTGGAAATCATATCCTCATTTCGTATTTCTTTTCAAAACCATGAACCTTTTGGAAAAACATCAGTTCATATCAAACCACACAATACATACATTAACGTGTACAACTAAGTTTGTAAAAGACAAAGTTACGGCATATGAAATCATCATCCAAGCCCCACGCTTCAAACGCAACGCGTTTTTAGCAACAACTACAATTCCAACATCAACTGGAAAGTCTTATGTCAGATTCATCTCCAAGGTAAGGCTCTGTTACTCCTCGCCATCGTGAAGATACGATATTTGTCTTGCGATTATTGGAAATATTACAATGGTTACAACGGGAAAAGCCTTCAAGATGGCTTACAAAACAGAAAAGGAAAATTACAAGAAAATGTAAAACCCAACTATTACAATTCTTGAATGGAGTTGGAGATTCCAACTCCAGAAGCATGAATCTAACAGAACTTGGAAAACAAAAGCCGAGTTGAGTAGAACTCCATTCGCAAGATAAATACGTCCCGGCTAGTCTCACGGTATGATGTAACGTCCCCAAAGAAAAAATGGCTTAACCTCCTTTGTGTACAGTAGCACCACTAACACAAAGGCACATTTCGAACTCGAAGGAGTGAGAACTGATTGCTGGACACGAGTGCAGAAGGAAGTGTTCTTGAAAATGTTCTTCGAAAAGTTACGATACTTTTACCGACACTTGAAGAATATATATGTGAATTTTATGTGTATACTGACTTCATCTCTTCATTCTAACTCCCTAAAAGCAGCAAAATGCCTAAGACTTATATAGACCATCATTTCCAACACTTGTAGGGAATTAAAAATTAAGAGAGTGGGCATTAACATCATACGTAACTCCCATGAGTTACAACCTCTTCTTATGACCACCACTTGAGGAGTTACAAACTCCAAAAGACACATGAACCTAGACACCTCCAATGTCTAGATTTATCCACACATGAACTTGGACACCTCCAATGTCTAGATTCATCAGGCCCAACAGTTACTTGAATTTGGGCCAAGCCCATTTTCAAGTTACAAAACTAACTAAACCTGAACCCGAGCCCAAAGGGTCGGTCCGATCCAAGGCCCATCTGTGATTATACACTTGTGTTATAGTATATCCAACCAATAACACCTTCTAGTATTTATACTAGGATAAACTATGCCCATTCACGTGGCCAACTTCGTGTATTAATTTTTCACTCATCACCGAAATTCGATTTTGAGAAATATAAAATACTACGAACATCTACTCTAAACGTATATTAACAATTTACAATTCAATTCCTCCAGAATTAAATTCTTATCCACCGAAAATATTGTCAAAATCGGGTCGGCACCCACTTTTTCAAAACCAAATTTCCAACATGAACGAGTGTTGATTAAGTAAAAAGTTTTTTTAACAAGTTGGAAGGAGCGGAATGCATGTGATCAAACTTAAGAAACTAAAAGACTCAAGGTTTGAAGTTTGAACCCCAATCAACACCCTTGCAAAAGGTGAGGGATACTACCTGAGCTGCAAAGTCATGATGACAAGCAAAATTTTACTTTTGGTCTAAAATTTAGGGGTTCACCAAAATTACTATAATGTACTTACAATTTAACACATTGAATCATTTTATACTTCATAAAATAAGTGAAATATTACATAATTTATTACAAAATGTCAAATATTAATAAGTGTTTACGTTAGCCCCTTAACTCTCATTTAAATATCATTTTCACCCTTATTTTCATTCCGGAAGCCGCTATTTGCACCTCAATTTCTTATAAATACACCCCACTCCCTATTTTCAGAAAATTAAAATAATTTAAAATGACTATTATACCCTTACTGTCAAAAAAATTTCTAAATACACCCAATCTTTTTTTTTCAGATTTTTTTTCTTCCCTAGGGTTTAAGATATAATTTTTTATTTTTTTTCTATAGTGCTATTTTAATTGTAGTATTAAGTGCGAAAATATGACATTCGAACTCGAAGGAGCGGACGGTTCTTTGGACACGAGTGCAGAAGGAAGTGTTCTTGAAAATGTTCTTCGAAAAGTTACGACACTTTTACCGACACTTGAAGAATATGCAGAGATATGCGAATTTTCTGTGTATACTGACTTCATCTCTTCCTTCTAACTCCCTCAAAGCAGCAAAACGCCTAAGACTTATATAAGCCACCATTTCCAACACTTGTAGGGAATTAAAGATTAAGAGAGTGGGCATTAACATCATATGTAACTCCCATGAGTTACAACCACTTCTTATGACCACCATTTGAGGAGTTAAAAACTCCAAAAGACACATGAACCTAGACATCTCCAATGTCTAGAGTCATCCACACATGAACATGGACACCTTTAATATCTAGATTCATCAGGCCCAACAGTTACTTGAATTTGGGCCAAGCCCATTTTCAAGTTACAAAACTAACTAAACCTGAACCCGAGCCCAAAGGGGCGATCCGGTCCAAGTCCCATTTGTGATCATACACTTGTGTTATAGTATATCCAACCAATAACACCTTCTAGTATTTATACTAGGATAAACTATGCCCATTCACGTGGCCAACTTCGTGTATTAATTTCTCACTCATCACCAAAATTTGGTTTTGAGAAATATAAAATACTACGAACATCTACTCGAAATGTAGATTAACAATTTATAATTCTATTCCTCCATAATTAAATTCTTAGCCACCGAAAATTTGGTCAAAGTCGGGTCGGCGCCCATTTTCTCAAAACTAAATTTCCAACATGAAAGAGTGTTGATTAAGTAAAAAGTTTTTTAACAAGTTGGAAGGAGCGGAAGGCATGTGATCAAACTTAAGAAACTAAAAGACTCAAGGTTTGAAGTTTGAACCCCAATCAACACCCTTACAAAAGGTGAGGGATACTACTTGAGCTGCAAAGTCATGATGACAAGCAAAATTTTACTTTTGGTCTAAAATTTAGGGGTTCACCAAAATTACTATAATGTACTTACAATTTAACACATTGAATCATTTTATACTTCATAAAATAAGTGAAATATTACATAATTTATTACAAAATGTCAAATATTAATAAGTGTTTACGGTAGCCCCTTAACTCTCATTTAAATATCATTTTCACCGTTATTTTCATTCTGGGAGCCGCTATTTGCACCTCAATTTCTTATAAATACACCCCACTCCTTATAATATACCCTTATTGTCAAAAAAAATTCTAAATACACCCAATCTTTTTTTTTTTCCAGATTCTTTTTTTCTTACCTAGCGTTTAAATATAATTTTTTATTTTTTTGCTATAGTGCTATTTTAATTATAGTATTAAGTGCGAAAATATGACATTTTTGATAGATTGAAAATTTTATAGGTTGGGTTCGAAATGGTGTTACACATTTTAGGTTTTTTGATTTCAAGTTCGTGCATTTTTTTGTCATGTTCGAATAGCACGATCGTGCTTCAAAAAAAATATGGCACGATCGTCATACTTTTCTGAATAAAATGATGGCAAGATTGTGCCACCCATTTTTTTGAAGTGTGGCACGATCGTGCCCTATTTTAATACATGGCACGATCATGTTCGCGCCACACTTCAAAAAAGGGGTGGCACGATCACGACCATGATCGTGCCATGTATTAAAATAGGCACGATCGCGCTACGCTTAACAAAGGGATGTCACGATCGTGCCACTATTTTTTTCAGAAAAAAATTGCGATCGTGCCACATTTTTTTGAAGCACGTGCGTGCTATTCGAACATGGCAAAAAATGCTCGAACTTGAAACTAAAAATCCGAATTTGTAACACCATTTGAACCCAACCTATAAAACCTTCAATCTATCAAAATGATATATTTTCGCACTTAATGCTACAATTAAAATAGCACAATAACAAAAAAAAAAAAGAATTTATATCTTAAACCCTAGGGAAGAAAAAAAACTGGAAAAAAAAAAGATTGGGTGTATTTAGTAAGGCCATAATAGTCATTTTAAGTCATTTTAATTTGGTGAAAATAGAGAGTGAGGTGTATTTATAAGAAATTGGGGTGCAAATAGCGCTCCCCTTTCATTCCCTTTGTCACTCTTTATCACTATACTCTCATTTCTCATTGTATCTCCAATAATTAAGAAATATCATATTATTCTTATAAATACTTTAAAATATCTTAAGATTAATCACATTACATGTTTCTCCTTGTAGACATGTAAATATTGTGGTAAACTATAGATTGACAACTGCTAAATATCAATTCTTGGAGATCAAGACATATCTTGATAGTTATCTCAAATCCTTCGAGATTGTTATTTATCTTGATAAGATATTGAAGTGATCAATATTTTTTTATAATTATCACATCTTGTGATTAATAAGATATATAAATATCAAATATTTAATGACCAATTAAATCAAGTATTTGCATCATACGGTTTATCCAAGAACCCCTATCTACAAGTAAATAAGGGTCATTATCAATAAATTAAATCATAACTTGGTGGAGAATTAAGAAGTCCAAGCAAGAAATGAGGTGGCTAAACTATCTCTACTCAAGAAGTCAAGCTCGGGGATCCACGATGTTCAAGCAATATTCAAGGCGTTCATCACATAGTCCATCTAAATATAGTATTTAATTCGATATCGATGTATAAACTCTTGAAGTAACGTTATCAAAAACTAAATCAACGTTGGAGGAGATCGAATGTCAATTCCATCCAAATCCACAAGTCAATGTTATTGAAGAAATAACGTAATTCAAGATCAAGTTATTTAACCCTCAAATAATATTATTAAAAATCAAATTCAGTTTCGAATAGATCAAAACGACGACTTTACCTCAAAATTCTCAAGTTTTTGAAATTCTTGTCCTTTAAAAAAGAATCAGAGGAATTCTAGAGGTTGTAACTCATATTTTCCATTTGATTCAGGTAAATCTAATTTGTACGATTTTTTCTTGTTTGTTAATTTGCAGACTTCAAATCAAGTTCGAAGTTCAATGAAGACGAATATCAATCACCCAATTTTATAAATAATGGATTTTCAATGTCCAACTATGGTGCCACTACTCCAAAATACAAGAATAAGGGGGCAAGGCAAGATGGTGAGTCATCAAACCACGAAGTTCTCCAACAAACGAAGGGGCATGGAAACAAGTTGTTCGAACATTGTCAATCAAACTTTTAGCCAAGTTGGAGACAAATTGAAAATCTGGAGCTACAAAGAAAGGAGAGTTGGATCCAATCAATATGCATGAATCTTCTACAATCTTAAGCTTTGAAAGTATAGCAGTCATGATGGTACAAACTTCTTCGCTCGAAGAACAAGTTGCACGTTTGACAAATGTCGTTGAATGACTCACAAGGCATATTCAAGAGTAAGACTCTCGAACCATGAAGCTAATAGACTAAATGGACAATATTGATTCAAGTTGCATGATGGACAAACAAGTCAAAGCTCAAGATAAAGTTGAAACATCCATGAAGCTACATCGAAGTGAAGATGAGAAGTCTCCAACTAAAGATTTGGTTTGATGGATTGATTATAGTTGACCAAGCAAATGACTTCATATGGAAACTATCAAAGAAAAGTTCGATGAAAGCTCTAAGTCAACTCCAACTTATGCCAAGCCATATATTTCGAGAATTGATAATTTGAAGATGCTTATTGTCTATCACTTATCAAACCCCCGAATTTCCAATATTTCAATGTCATGGTCAATCCAAGGCAGTACCTGACTCACTTTATCGAGACATACAATGATGCTGGAACTTATGGGGGCTAACCTAGTAAAGTAGTTTGTTTGATCCTTGAAAGGAAGTGCATTCGATTGGTATACCAACTTGGGGGTAAATTCAATTGACAGTTGGGAGCAGTTGGAATGAGAGTTTCTCAACCATTCTATAACATATGATGGACCATTAAAATGATTGAGGTCACGAATTCACAATAGTGGACGGAGGAGCATGTCATCGACTACGTCAATCATTGGAGAAATCCAAACCCCAACTGCAAAGATCAACTGTCAAAAGCTTCAACAATTGAGATATGTATCCAATGAATACATTTGGGCCTATGCTACATACTTCAAGGAATAAAGTCAATAACTTTTGAATAAACAACAATTACGCGTATGCCATTGATATAAGCTTGAATTTTGACAAACAAGAGTGCCCAAGTGATAGCAGTGATGATGAAGATAGAGAAGAATAAACCGAGCCGAACTATCTTCAACTTCTCAATGCTATTTGATTTGAGCATAAACCGTCAATAAACTCCTTGACATAAATATAAAAGGTCTACAAATCAAATAAAATGAAATACTCACTGACAGGAGTATACAATGTCAAAAGCAAAAAAAAAAAAAAAATCAAATTGAAGACTCATTGATAAAAGTTTAAACTATCAACAAATGTCAAATGAAGACTCATTGATATGAGTTAAAACTATAAAGACTCTTTGGTATGAGTTTAAAGTTTAAACTGTCAACAAGTTTCAAACAAAGACTCTTTGATACGAGTATAAACTATCAATATATCTCAAATTCAAATGAAGGCTATTTGATACGAGTATAAACTATCAGTAAATCCCAAATTGAAATGAAGACTCCTTAATAAGATTTTAATCTATCAATAAATTTCAATTTCAAGAACTCATTGATATGAGTATACACTATCTACAAAATCAAGAACTCACTGATCAGATATAAACTGTTGACAAACTCAAAAACTCGTTGATAAGAATATAAAATGTCTGAAAATTTTAAAAATCATTTATATGAGAATAAATTATTTACAAATTCAAGAACTCAATGATAAGAGTATAAAATTTCTAATACATTAGAAACTCCTTGATATGAAAATAATTTGTCTACAAATTCAAGAACTCCTTGTATGAGTTTAAACTATCTTTGTGTTCCACGTCAAGCAAAATGTTATAAGTTGATCAACGAATTACAGAATTCGAGACTCGTTCAATTTAACTTTCATCAAAATAAATGTACGTGAATAAGTCTCAAGGGGTCATTTGTAGACATATAATGTTGTGGTCAATTAAAGATTGACAACTGTTAAATCTCAATCACTGGAGATCAAGACAAATTTTGGTAGTTGTCTCAAATTTTGGAGATTATTAACTTAATAAGACATTGGAGTGATCATTAAATCTTTTTATAACTATCACATTTTGTGATTAAAAATAGATAGATATCAAATATTGAATGACCAATTAAATCAAATCAAATATTTGCATCTCATTATTTATCCAAGAACACATCTCTTATGCATAGGGATGACAATGTGAGGGGATATGGATGATATTGGACATATCATCCCTATCCCCGCATCACATCCCAAATACCATCTCCGTACATTATTTCGATTTGGGTATCTGGGACGTTGATGAGGAATCCCTGTTCGGGGAATGGGGTCCCCGCGGAGAATCAGGTTCCTTATTTTGTATTTATAATATGTAAAATAATCAATAAATAATATAAATTAAAATAACACAAAACCCTAATTTGTAAAAGAAAGAGTACTAACAAGTACAATTATAAAGACCCAAGGGTTTAGATTTTAGAATTAGTAAAATAAAATATTATAAATAGAACTAATATTAAAAATTGATAAATATAACATATATTTGGGGAAATGAGGATTGTGATGGAGAATCCCCAATTTATCTAAGCGTGGATCGGGATGGGGATGAGGACGGCCCAATATGAGGGATATAAATACTATCTCCATCTCACCCCCTGTTTTAGAGAAACAGATAATCCCCATTCCCGAATTAACCGAGGATTTCTCATCCCATTTTATTCGGGAATTTTGCCATCCCTACCTACAAGTATAAAATATGGGTCAATTGAATTAAATCACAACTTGGTGGAGAAGAAGTCAAAGCAAGAAAGGCGGTGACAAAATTATCTCTACTCAAAAATCAATTTAAAGAAGATCGACGGTGTTCAAGCGACATTTTAGGCGTTAATTACAAAGTCCATCCAAATATAACGTTTAATTCGATACAAATATGCTAAACCCTCAAACTAACATTATCAAAAACCAATCTAGCATTGAAGGAGATCGAAGGTCAATTCCATCTAAATCCACAAGTCAAAGTTATTGAAGAAATATCGTAATCCGAGATCAAGTTATTTAACCCTTGAACGACGATATTAAAAATCAAATTTGACTTTGAGGAATATCAAAACGACGACTTCACCTCAAAAGTATTAAGTTTTCGAAATTCCTCTCCTTGAAAAAAAATCGGAGCAATTCTAGAGACTGTAATTCATAATTTTCATTTGATTCAAATAAATCTAATTTGTACGATTATTTTTGAAAGAAATTTGTGCGATTGATCTTGTTTGTTAATTGCAGACAATAAAAATTTGTGTTACACACCTATTCAAAATCTACGTTGCTTAGTGGATGAAATTTACAAAGCTCGAAAAACTCATTATTCCTTACAAGTAATAAATAACTAGAATAACACCCGTGTGTTACACGAGATTTGTCCAAAAATAAAATTTTAGTGTCACAAATTTAAAAAAAATCAATTTGCATTAACTTTAATATTTGGATTATTTGTTATCTTTTAAATTCAAAAATATATATTATGAACTAATATAATATTTCTCAATAGAAATATCTTCGGATATATTTGATCAACATCGACTTTTTGAAACTAATTGTGAGCAAATTCTTTATTTTTGGGATTATATTTTAACTTTTAAATTCTTGATTAAATTTGTTATCTTTTAATTTTGTACATAAGATTGTCACATAGATAAATGTGAAATCGCCATGTGAAATTGGGAGAATGAGAAGTTGACAAACGTCCAAAATTGATGAGGTGATAACATATGACAACTTTGTTCTTTCTTTTAGTATATAGGGTAGACTATCAAATTATACGTAATACTGTATAATAAAAATAATAGAATATAAAAAAACGTATCCAACACTTAGGTTTTACCCTTAGGCTACGTTTGGTTGGGGTTTATGGGTGGGATATCACACACTTCTATATTATTTCTCTCCCTTTATTTTGTTTGGTTCGAACACCCAAAGCCCTGAAAAATTGCAAGACGCGGTTAACTATCACACCTACAATGTGATAGCACATCCCACCTTGGAGGTGGGATCTAGATTCCATCTCTTTCCTTGCTTCTTGAAATTACCTAACTACCCTCAAAAACCATATTCAAAAGCAGATGTTTGTAAACTTCACTTTTCAAACCCATCAAAACTCAAATATACCTATTGAAGAGGCAGAACATTTGGAAAAGACCAATTATTAATTTTTTTTTTGAGATGGACCAATTATTAACTTGGGAATGCAAAGACAAAATTTAGAAGCTGGACAATTGAAGACATGAACATTTGGTTAAGGCGGGACTTAGCAAATATTAAGGGTATTTTTTTAAAAAAACCTTATGGGACGTGATTGGGGAAGGGAGTTTTCACTAAATTAATACTAAATAAAGGGCATTTGTTGGTGATGTGTGGTAAAATTGGAAAATTAATTCTAAGTAAAAAGAGCCCAAAAATAATTTACCACTATTTAACTATTATTATCCAACCTCAATTAAATTGGAAAATTAATTATTACAAAACTCACAATATCCAACACCCTATTTAAATCATTCAAAACTAAACTCTTATTAAAACTCACAATATCAACTTTGGATATTCAAACCAATTATTAACTTTTTTTTTCTTTTGACATAACCAATTATTAACTTAGGAATTAATCAAACACAATCTCAATCTGGAACCAAACGTAGCCTTAAGTAACATGAACTAAACCCCTACACAAATATGTTGAGCAAAGGTCGCACCCCGACCCAAATTAACTTAAACCTATATGTAACGTTGAGAAAACACGACTTTGTTTTCACATTTTATTGCATTCCGAATCTAACACAAAAGACGCGTTCACAGCACAGAAATCTCCAATCACCTCTCTCTCATTTCATTTTCTCTCTCCATCTCATTCTTCCATGGCAGATCTCTGATTTACTCATTTACTCTTTACAGTAAGATTTTTATGCAACTTCCATTTCGTGAAAAGGCTAGGGAAAACCAATCTTTTCCGCTATATTTCCCTTCATTTTATTTGTTTGAACCGGAGATCTCAAATTGATTACCTTACTAGTGTTCGTAATTCTCGCTTCCGGTCCGATCCCATTGGAAAATCTTGACAACTTTTTTTTTTTTTTTTTTTTTTTTTTTTTTTAAATTTTGGCAGGAGATTGAATTGAACTAAGTTGAGGAGAAGAAATGGCGGGGGGTGCGGCAGGAGGGTTTGTGACGCGAGCATTTGAGTCGATGCTCAAGGAGTGTGCTAACAAGAAATACAATGCGCTACAGTCTGCCATTCAGGCTTGTTTAGGTACGCTCATATGCAAAATCTAGATCTCTTACTATAGAATTTCGAATACAATGCTACTTCTTAGAGTGTTTGTTGTTTAATGTATTCTTTGGATTGCAAAGACCGGAGAAGACAGCTGTGTGAAGCTCAATCGATTGATTGTAGTTTCTTTGGTTGATTGTTCTCTCAGTAGTGGACCAGTGGTATCTTAATATGTGGTTTGTGCTTGATCAACATGTGAATTTTAAACCAAATAGTGTTAAATAAAAGGAAAATTCAAGACGAACTAGGTTCTGTACCTTTTAAGTCACTTCATTCACGCAAATGCCTTAATACTCCATAACTTAATTTTTTTCAATTTTTGCAACATCATGATTTATAAATCTTATTGAAATACTCTTGGCATCCGATAGTGGCACTGATCTGATTGACCATGGTTCTGCGAGAGATTTTACAGGGATTTATAGGCTTGGTCATTCCCTTGATGAACATTTGGGTAGTTGATATAGTGTCTGTTAAATATAACTGATAGGGGTAAAATAAGTTACTATGATTGGAAGAGGGTAAAAGGGTTGAGTTTTTTCTTGGATTATCTGTGTGTGGAACCTAATTTAGCTGGTGATGGGCTAACTGCACAGATGTGTTCAATCATGTGAATATGGTACATGAGGATAGAAGTAGTTGGGTTTTGAGAGTTGCATAATCAACTTTGTAACATAGTTGTCTGATTTCATTCGTCAAAGTTGTTATCGTGGGATGGCCAGATGGCTTTGGGTGCTCTTCCAGCCATTTTCACCTATGATATTTCTGTTATCTATCTCATTTCTGTTTATGCATTGTCCTTTTGGTGCTTTGCCTCTGGCATGGGTGGTTGGTAAGTAAGGAGGAGGTGCAAAATATGCAGATGACATACATAGGAGTTATTGCTGGCAGTGATGCTTTATTCAATATTTCTTTGCTTTTAGTTGTTAGTTATGGTTAAATTAGCTGCTTGAGATGAATTAATTTGTGTTTTTTCCTCCTCCTGTTGAATTGGAGCCGCTAGAATTAATGGACATTGTTTAATTGTTTTGACGTTTCAGACAGTGGAAAGGACTTCAATCAGCAGTCTAACATTGGTGAGACTAAGGAAGCTTTATCAGAAGCTTCAAATCAAAGGTGTTTTAACTACAACGAGAATTTTATGGGTTTTGTTGCTTTTTTATTATGTCCATGCGCATGCGCACATTTGGTTCATATTAGTTGCTATAAATATCCACAGAGGAACTAAGTAATCAATTAGCAATGTGGGAGCTGAATGAGAATTAGAGTGCAAGAGATTTGATGGAGGAAAAAAACTCTTGGATATGTGAGCATGAGCAGAGAATGCATAGAAGAAACAATGAAACAGTTATCATATTAATGAAAACTATATATGCTCGAAAATGTATATTCAAGTTGGTGTCCAAGATAATAGGTTTAGATATATCATATAATTACTTTCTTGTTGTTTTTTATATCGTGGGCAAGCAAACCCCTTGGATGTTGCAATCTCTCTCTCTCTCTCTCTCTCTGTCTGTGTGTCTGTCTGCGTGTGTGTCTCTGCCCTGCCTGTCTCTCTCTGAGCCTGAATGTCCAAGAATCAAAAGTGTTACCCATCAGGACGACGGCTGATTTGGTGTCCACCATTTTCCTTCCATATATAAGTGGTACCAAACTTGCATGGAGTTATAAATACATTAAACTAATTGTTAGGTTAGTGAAATCAGGATTTGAGATCTCACTGGTGTTCGCTGATCACTGAACATTTATGCCTGTGCCAGGATGAATATAGATGAAGATAAATGTGTTCTAATGGAGTCAATGTTGATCGTCCACACCATATGAGCACCTAGGCTGTGATCTCGTATTCTTGTGCACCCCTTTTGATCTAACAATGTTTTGGCTATTTGATCATGGATGTTAAGGATGGGAGTACTGACTTTATTTTAATTCATTGAAAGAGAATAGATATTTGTGCCGGATAAGTCTCCCTGTTTACTGTATTCCTGCTTCTTTGTCTCTGCTTACCTATAGTTTTTATTTTTGCAACAAATTCTTCAGTAGTTCATCCGAGCCTGATGCTGGAGCTGAAAAAAGTGAGATGGGAGCTGATTCAATTAGAACTCCATCTGCTGCTGAGGAGGTAGAAAGGCCTACAAGCAGTGGGGAATCGATCACGATGGTCTTGGCAAATGCAGGCCATACTTTAGGTGGAGCTGAGGCTGAGCTTGTTCTGAATCCACTTAGGCTTGCCTTTGAAACAAAAAACATAAGAGTTGTGGAGCTCGCATTGGATTGTCTTCATGTAGGTGCTCATTTTGTTCATAATTGTTGAATTTTAGAAAGTGTCTTCTGCTGTTGGGGGCAATACACTCTTTACACTTGCAATTGTTGGGTTGATGTGGGTTACTTATATTTCTTTTATGTGCATGGTCTGAGCGTCTTGTGTTCTCTTGGTGTGTTTTCGCCATTTTACTTTTAAAAAATGAAAAGCAAAAGAAACCTGTCTATTTCCAGATCAGATCCCCTTGAGTCATACCCATCATGCACTATGCACACAGATAAACCTTCTTAAGTAATTAGAAATTTCTCATGGATGAGTCTCTAAAGTTGTGGTTGGCTGGTTGCTAGTTTAGTGTTTATATTTCTTCTCTTCTCAATGCAGAAACTCATTGAGTACAATCACCTAGAGGGTGATCCTGGTCTTGATGGCGGTAAAAATGCGCAATTATTTACAGACATCCTCAACATGGTCTGCAGTTCTGTGGATAATTCATCACCTGACAGGTACATGTTGTCAGATTAAAATTGAGGCTTTTCTGCATCTTGGGCATTCTTGAGTGTAACCGTGAGGAAATAAAATGCAGTACCACTCTTCAAGTTTTGAAAGTGCTTCTTACTGCCGTAGCGTCAGCAAAGATGCGAGGTGTGTCATTTTTATCATCTTTATTATTGTCCAGTTGTTCTCATTGTCATATCTTTTCCCGCCTGCAACTGTAAGCATGATATTTTTCCCTTTCCGTTCTTTTTATTTAATTTTGTTTAGTGTTTGGCACCCTTTTTGTTCAACTATTTTACTATGAATTCTCATTCTGTCTAGGTGGTAATGGTGTTTGTGCCTTTAATAACTGATTACTTTGAATCCTACTTTTGTCCAGTAAGAGAATTTATATGTCCATATCTGATGATGTTTTGGCATGGAAATAGCTGTGTGGAATAGGAAAAAGGGTACTGAACCATGCTAATAAAGTCTGTAAATTTTGTAGAGGAACTTACCTAGTCTTTTAAGTTCATACCAAAACCTTGTTGATAAGCTTCTTTGTGTATTGGAATGGAAGAATTTAAAACATATTACTTAAAGTCTTATCCAAAAAGAGAAATGATCTATCATTGGTCAGATCTCTCATCTCATCTCATTGATTGCTTTCACCCATATGCCCTAGATGCATCTTTTCTTGTTAAAAGTTAAGGCTTAAATGATAAAATTGGGACTCATATATATACAATGAAATTGTTTGATTTGGACATAAAGATGCTGTCTCTTAGGACTTGGACAATTGAGTTTGAGTAGATTTTTGGTCACAAAAGCTTGATGTGTTGCTGTTTTCTTCACTCTCCTAACACTCTTTTCTTCATCTAAATCCCTGAGATTGTTGTATGTTCTCCTCTATACCGACTTTTTTTTTCGGATTGAAGTTTTATTGGGATAGCCTTGGAAGTTAATGGAAGCTCACATCCCCATGCACAATATTTAAAAATTTAACGAACCATGGGTGTGAATCCATGTATAGAACTCTCAATCTTAATTCATTGCAGCAGAAGACACCATTAAACAATTAAATTACTCACTAGCCTTGGAAGGTAATGGAAGCTCACATCCCCATGCACAATATTTAAAATTTAACAAACCATGGGTGTGAACCCATGTATAGAACTCTCAATCTTAATTCATCACAGCAGAAGACATCATTAAACAATTAAATTACTCACTAGGCAAGCACAACCTCTTTCTTGGATACCACCACTCCACTCGCTTATGTTTGAGTTACAGTTCACCCACCTTCAAATTTCCATATTCTCTTTCTGTTATTTCAGTCCGTTTTTCTTACCTGAGCTCTCTTTATTACTTTCTTCATCCTATCTCCTTTCCACATTGACTGAAATCTCTCAGTCTTCTCTTTGCTATCCTAAAACTTCTGGGCCTAAAAGATCACCTTGATAGCCTTTACCAGCCCCTAATTAATCCTACAAGAGCAATCTCCTCACCTTTTCTCAGCGGCCCTGCAAGCGTGCACTGTATTTTGTTATTGTCCGTCTCTATTTTTCTTTCAATTACGGTTTTGGATTTCTTTTTTTTTTTTTCCTTCCGTCAGAAGGGGCCAGAGTAACTAATACTAAAATCTTCTTTATCAATGGGTTCTTAAATTTGAATCTCATCATTACCTTAAATGGTTAGCGGATCATGGAAGTTCGCCACAATGAAATAGGTTTCCTGTAGCACATGGCATATTTCATTTGAATTTTGCATTTACAAGTTGTTATATATCTTTAAATACCCAGATCTTGAAATGATTTGATCCCAGATATTTCGTCAGAGATGACGGGGAACTTTCGGTCCTCCGTTCATCACTCAATGAGTGGGCCCATTTATGTTTGACAGTACAAAGATCCTTTTATAGTTTAGACGAAGCTAATGAGCTTTAATTCTGGTATTAATTAATTAGGATCTAGTATTTACATGTTCAGGTGGTTAGTTGTGCTCATTTGGATCTATTCTTATGCAGTTCATGGTGAACCATTGCTTGGAGTCATCAGGGTTTGCTACAATATTGCTCTTAATAGGTATGCTTCGAAAAGGTGTCATTATCAATTTGATAATACATTGTTTTATGATTTAAAAAACTGCTGCGATGTTTAGCAAGAGTCCTATAAACCAAGCGACGTCAAAGGCCATGCTAACACAAATGCTCAGTATCATCTTCAGACGGATGGAAACAGATGTTGTATGCGATTCAATTCCCTTCTGAATCTTTGTTGCATGATGAATTAGATGGATAGAGAGTATTTATATACAATAAATAATTACTCTGTGGTGATCCAGATCTCCTCCAATCTTGAGCCCACAGAAGCTAACTCGGAGAATGGGTCAAATCCAATTGTTGAAGAAGTGTCATCCAGTGATCATAATGAGCCAAGTATGGCTTTGAGTGAAGCATTGTCCGCGAAACAGATAGATAATACATCTCTTGCTTCTGCTAAAGAAATTCAGTCTCTTGTGGGTGGCACTGATATAAAGGTATAGCTGTACTTACATTTGGGGAGGTCATGCCAATATGAACATTCACTTTGCTTCTGTCTCGTTTTCTTCTCCCAAATTCTTGATATGTTTGCCTATTTTGATATTAAATATTTGGGGTTAAAACTCTTATCCATAGGGTTTAGAGGCTGTTCTCGAGAAGGCTGTGGATCTTGAAGACGGTCCAAAGGTCGCAAGGTATGACACAATACTATAGTTGAGATTGTATATTTTGAAGAAGTATTTATTGTGCGATACGGTGGCTCTGCACAGACACTCAGACAGGGGAGAAGTTCATTTATCTTTATCTTTATCTTCTGATAACCTTCACTTAAAAGTATCTAATTCTGTTACTAATTTTATTTATATGTGGCTTTGCAACTTTTAAATTGCTGATTCTTTAAGAGGGATGGGCCTGGAGAGCATGAGTGTTGGACAACGGGATGCTTTACTTCTTCTTCGTACCCTCTGTAAGGTTTGTATAATCTTTTCCATTCTAGTTCGAAGTTTCTCTGTGCCACCAGAGATAGAATCATATAATTTGTACGCAGATGGGTATGAAGGAGGACAACGATGAAGTTACTGCAAATCACGCATTTTGTCCCTGGAGCTTCTGCAGGTCAGTTTTGATATCATTCTGCATAAAGGAAACTTGGTCTGGTGGTTAGGCAAATGAAAAACTCTTCTGAATTTAAAGTTTAATGGTTTAAGATTTGCGTTGTATGAAAACATATGTTTCGTAGGGGAACTTGATATAGTTTTAAAATTTTGGAAATTATGTTCCTAACATGCATTGAGTGGAGTTAATTGAGAAAGCTGGTTTTCTTTCCTTGTTAAATAACTACATGGAAGACCTTTAGAGCAATAGAGAAATTACCGATCTTGAATTCAGAATTCAGGGTGTTGATTGAGTGGGATGCAATGTTTGGAATGGTGGAGGATTCTAAGTTATTAGATTAATTGTTTTATGTTTGTCTTGTATGTAATGTTATCAGTTCTATTACTAGTATTGTGGATGCATTTTTGTGCATTGAAATTGCATTGGCTGGATATATTAAATTTCAGAAACAGGCTTGCTCGTTCTTTTATATTTTATGGTCAGAAAGGAGGAATAGACCATGCAGTAAAGATGATATTTTACTGCTATTTACAATAAATGCAGGGTTTATTGGAAGGTGTTAGTTACTCGTTCACAAAGAATTTTCAATTCATTGGCTCGATTAAAGCTCACCTTTCATATACATTATTACGAGCATCACTGTCGCAATCTCCTGTAATATTTCAGGTATAGTTTGGTTGTCTCCCTTATTTATTATTTTGTGCTATGTCTGAAAAACTGTTAGCAGTTATAGTGCTAATGGTTTTGTTTCTATTCCTTGCAGTATGCAACAGGCATTTTTGCAGTTCTTTTGTTGCGTTTTAGGGAAAGTCTCAAGGTGTGACTAGACTTCAAAATTCTTTTTCATCTACTTCATAAGAAATGAAACAATCCAACCATTAGAAGTAAGAAACAATTGATTTTCACTTGCCTTTTCAAGCTGATGAATTAATCTTTTCCAGGCTGAAATTGGAGTCTTCTTTCCTGTGATTATTTTACGATCTTTGGATGGATTTGATGTTAACCAAAAACTAAGTGTTCTTCGGTATGTTATTTTCATCTTAACAATGTTAATTTTCCAATATAAGCATAATGTATATCATCGTGTTGCTTGAATTTCATCCGTAGTTGCCATCCGGCGTAAAAAGATTGCTCGACTGTGTGACATAATGTCCATTGCGTGCCAGCTCATGTTAACTGTTTAAAATTCTTATTAGAGTAATTGCCCTTTGTTATCTAATCGAAATTGGTAGGATGCTGGAGAAAGTATGCAAGGATCCTCAGATGCTTGTTGACCTTTATGTGAACTATGATTGTGATCTTGAAGCACCAAACTTATTTGAACGAGTGGTATGTTATGTCTGGAGAAATAATACTTACTTTATTTATGTCTATAACTTCCTAATTCTATGATCTCTTCTCATTTAGATTGCCACATTATCCAAAATTGCTCAAGGTACTCTAAATGTAGATCCAAAGTCTGCTACCACATCCCAGACAGGACAAATTAAAACATTGTCTCTTCAGGTATATCTAGGGCTTTGCTTACCCTATCAGCACCTCATTGTTCTTGTTTTTTTGAGGACTTTGTCTGCAATATCACCTATTCGAATCAGCTGGTTGACGCCTGTTGACCTTTTTTAGGGTCTCGTGAATGTGCTTAAGTCATTAGTGCTTTGGGAGAAGTCTCACAGAGAATCAGAAAAGCAGAATAAGGGAAAGGAATCCTTTGAGGAAGAAGTTTCATCTAGAGAATTTGATGAATCAAAAAGTAAGGAAGATTCAGAAAGCAACTTTGAGAAGCTGAAGGCTCATAAATCCACCATTGAAGCTGTTGTCTCTGAGGTGTGTGGAATTGTTGGTTTTTGTTTCTAAACCATGAGCTGCATTGTTTGAATTCAGATTTTTTCTAGCTTTTTAGTTTCTGTTTGAGCTCTTTTAGTGGACTCTTTTTGTTGTTTCAAATATGCATAGTTCAACCGGCAGCCAGGAAAGGGCATACAACATTTAATATCCAGTGGGTTAGTGGAGAAAACTCCAGCTGCAGTTGCTCAGTTTCTTCGCAATACTCCCAACTTAGACAAGGTAGATATTATATTCTGCTTTTGGATTTATAGTTTCGTGGATCTATAGTTTCCACAGTATCTTACTGATTTATATTTCAGGCTATGCTTGGGGATTACTTAGGCCAGCATGAGGAGTTCCCCCTTGCTGTTATGCATGCATTTGTGGATTCCATGAAATTTTCTGGATTGAAGTTTGACAGGGCAATTCGTGAATTCCTTAAAGGTTTTCGACTTCCAGGCGAAGCTCAGAAGATAGATCGCATAATGGAGAAATTTGCAGAGCGGTATGTACTTTGTGTTGCTGCATTTGCATGCACAAAGAGTGATCCAGCCTTATACTAGTTAAAAACAAGTTCAAACATGGACAAATGATAGAAAATGATGATGCACGGCTGCACTCAAAGAACTTGCATCTTCCTTCAGGCTAAACTCATAATGACCTTGAGAATTTTGAAATACTTAGTGGGAAAGATGCCGGTCTTCCAATTGACTGTAATAGAAGAATAAGGTTTATGTTTCACTTCCAAGAAGTCCTCTGTATCCTGTTTGCTGTTAAATAGAAATTTTATGCCTTCCCCAAAATTGGAAATACATCATTAGAATTATTCTTTAGTAAAATTCGGAAAATTCTACAAAACCTGGTGATGAACCCGTTAGAAAAGATATGCAATATCAAAACATTGCGATAAGAAAACACAACTATAAATTTGCAATCAATGAAGCTATAAGCGTCCAGTACAAGTCAATCGCCCATACCCAAAGGAATATCTGTCCTTTTTAATTTTTGTTTTGTGGTTTAGTTAATTTATTCCTAATTTCATATTTGTCTACTTACAAGCTGCAGTCAGTGGTGTTTGGCTTAACAGAAGTCCCTTATGTCCAAATTGTTTTTCTTTTATTTCTTTGGCTATATAGTATGTGTCTAACTTTATGACCAATCTCAGTTTGCTCCTTAATCATATGTCATCTTGGCTCTTGAAGTTACATCATAGCAGCAGCTGCCCTTCTGTCCAAATTTGTTGCTGAAGTTAGCTGAGGCGACAGATTTCATACTAAATTATGATGGATACTTCACTAGAAAAGGCATCTATAGTTATGTTCAGAAAAATGAAAATGGTGGTAGACGGTGTTAATGATTCCACAAAAGCAGCATTTTTGGCTACCAAATGATGATATTGTTTGTGATATAGCAGTTATTATTAGAATTGTAGCAGGAGAGCGTGGTCAAGATGTCTGATATTATGAAGGCATGGGGTTCTTAGGTTTTAAACTATGCAAACACGACGCAAAAAGGTGTTAAAAGGGTTGTAATTGACTATTAGAGATACTGTAGAAAGAAAATATTCATATTTACTTGTCTTCTATTAAAGCAAAGATATACAGATATATAATAGGGAAAAAGTCCCTTCATCTACTAGTCAGACTCCTAACCCAAAAATTACCCTTCTAGTAAATGTAAATACATAAATATTAGTATTTGACTTCCTAGTTATCAACAATAAACTCCTAGGTTACTCAACATTCCCTCTCAAGCTGGAGCGTATATATCATACGATCCAAGCTTGTTACAAATGTATTCAATCCTCGGCCCCCTTAAGGATTTAGTGAAAATGTCCGCCAATTGATCATTTGAACCAACGAACGAAGTAGAAACTTCCCCTGAGGCGACCTTTTCTCGAACAAAGTGGCAGTTCAATGTGTTTTGTTCTTTAATGAAATACCGGGTTAGATGCGATATGTAGTGCTGCCTGATTATCACAAAAAAGCTTCATGGATCCCAGCTCCAAAACCTCAATTCATTAAGAAGATATTTCAACCATATTAATTCACATGTTCCAAGTGCCATTGACCGATATTCTGCCTCTGCACTTGATCTTGCAACTACATCTTGCATCTTACTCTTCCAAGAGACTAAGTTACCACCAAAGAGGATACAATATCCTGATGTTGACCTCCTATCCCAGGGACATCCAGCCCAATCTGCATCTGTGTAACCAACGATCTCCGTATTTCCACGATCCTTGTATAACAAACCTGTTCCTGGTGACCTTTTAATATACCTTAAAATTCTGATGACTGCATTCCAGTGGCTCTCACATGGGGATGTCAAGAACTGACTTACAACACTTACTGCAAATGAGATATCGGGACGGGTGATTGTTAAGTAAAGCAATTTTCCTACAAGCCTTCGATATCTACCAGGTTCCTGAAAGGCTCCCCCTGTTTTGGTAATAGCTTAACATTTGGATCCATAGGGGTATCAAACTGGCTTACAGTCTATCATGCTTGTTTCTTTTAGTATATCCAGAGCATATTTCCGTTGTGAAATGCAAATCCCTTGTTTTGATTGTGCAACTTCAATCCCCAAAAAATACTTTAACTTGCCGAGATCTTTAGTTTCAAAATGCTGAAATAAATATTGTTTCAACTGAATTATCCCTTCAGAATCATTCCCTGTAATGACAATATCATCAACATATACAACAAGATAAATACATTTATCTTGATGGTATTGATAAAAAACAGAATGATCAATCTTGCTCCGAGTCAAACCAAACTTCTGAACCACTGTACTGAAGCGGCCAAACTAGTAGTTGGAGAAGTAGTAACAGTGCTTGAGTTGTCACTGTTGGTTGACATGGTTGCTGGAAAACCAATCTGCCCTTACCAATATAGTCAAAGAAACTAAGAACAATGGCTGACAGAAAAATACCGGGTAAAAAGAAAACGGCCAGAAAACGAGCTATAGGCGGCGGGCGCGGGCAAGGAGAGGCGCGTGACAGCGGGAGACAGTGGGCTTTGCTCGCCGGAGAAATTTATGATACCCAAGGACTTCAATTTCAGAAAAGCTAGCAGTACAAGAGATTAATTTGAAGATTAGGTTTCTGGAAAAGAATGGGTGTTTTAAATGCTGTTCCACTGATCATTCTGTGTCAAAAGCACAAAAAAATAAATAAATTGAACTGATTGTAATTTTAATCTGACTTAGGCCACAAGAACGTGGCTCTGATGCCATGTAGAAAAGAAAATATTCATATTTACTTGTCTTCAATTAACCAAAGATTTACAGATATATAATAGGGAAAAAGTTCCTTCATCTACTAGTCAGACTCCTAACCCCAAAATTACCCTTCTAGTAAATGTGAATACATAAATAGTAGTATTTGACTTCCTAATTATCAACAATAAACTCCTAGGTTACTCAACAGTTACATTAATACAGGTATCGGTGAAAGTTATGGGTTCACGACTGAGATAGTCTCTAATGTAATTGGAAAGACGTGCTCAGAGTATACTGATTTTTTCCACACTTAAAAGAGCATATCAAATACCATGGGATAGCACCTGCACACATGCATCACCAACAGGAGATGCATAACATGTTTTAATTGAGGGCTGCAAACATGTATAATCATACCTTCCTCTAGCTATTTCATTAAATGACCCTTCTCTTTATTTCTGAATAAACCAAGTAGTGGTTCCATAGATGCTATTCTGAAGCAGCTTGCAGATAAATAAACCAAAACTGAGCTGCATTTACCAATACTGATACGATGTAACTATTATAGTTAGCTAGGAGCTAGTATTTCCATATATAATTTAACACATAGTTATTCTCTTCCAGCTACTGTGCGGACAACCCTGGTCTATTCAAGAATGCAGACACAGCTTATGTCCTTGCTTATGCAGTTATAATGTTGAATACTGATGCTCATAATCCAATGGTGTGGCCGAAAATGTCCAAAAGTGATTTTGTGCGCATGAATGCCATGAATGATGCCAAGAATCTGCTCCTCAGAACTCTTAGAGGAGATATATGATTCCATTATTAAGGAGGAGATAAAAATGAAAGATGACCCTTTGAAAAACAGTAAACTAAAGCCGGAAGTCGAGGATAGAGGTCTCATCAATATTCTCAATCTGGCTACTCCAAAAAGGGGCTCTTCAACTGACTCCAAGCCTGAGAGTGAGGCAATTATAAAGCAAATTCAGTCTATAATAAAGGATCAAGGAGGAAAAAGGGGGTCTTCTACACTTCACATAGAATTGAACTTGTACGTCTCATGGTTGAAGCTGTAGGATGGCCATTACTTGCTACTTTTGCTGTTACCATGGGTGAAATAGATAACAAACCCAGGATTGGTCTTTGTATGGAAGGATTCAAAGAAGGTATACACATAACCCATGTTCTCGGAATGGACACCATGCGCTATGCCTTTTGACATCTTTGATAAGGTAATTCTCATTTTGTATCTGGTTATTGGTTATATCACTTTCTGTTTTATCATCTTAAGATCTTAAAATCTTGGTTTTCTTATTTGTTCATGGTGACAGATTGTTTCTACCGAACTGGTATCAGTTATTTAGCTTAACGTAGTTTACACTCTAATAATTTGAAATAGTATTATGATCATGCCTTATTTCATTTACTTTCCTGAAGTAAAAAAAACGTATTAGTTTCGTGTGGTGATTTTCATTCCTTGATTTATCTATTTTTCTGCTAGTCTACTATTACAAAAAAGAGATTTGTAGCTTTGGTAAGAAGTAAAAAGCAATATTTAGATCGAGGGTAATATGATGAGCTTCTCAAAAATTTGGATGACCATTAGATGCTTTCTTTACAAGTTACTCAATGTGATTAAAGCAATGGAACTGCTCGAATTTTGACATGGTACACTTTAACTGTAGAAAAGTTTACTCATATCCCGAAATTGAAACGCAGGTACAATTTTTTGCATGCACCACGAGATATGCGTGGGAAAAATGTAGAGGCACTACGGACGCTACTTACTTTATGTGATACTGAGATCTATGCTTTCCAAGACTCTTGGTTTGCCATTCTGGAATGCATTTCCCGCCTGGATTATGCGGTGTCATGGCCTGCTATGACTGCAACTGTCATGCAAGGATCAAATCAAATCTCAAGAGATGCTATTCTACAATCTCTGAGAGAGCTGGCTGGCAAACCAACTGAACGAGTATTTGTGAATAGCATGAAATTGCCCAGTGAAACAGTTGTGGAGTTTTTTACTGCATTATGCAATGTGTCAGCAGAGGAATTAAAACAGATTCCAGCTCGCGTTTTTAGCTTGCAGAAGGTTGTTGAGATTAGCTATTATAATATGGCTCGCATACGCATGGTAATTCCTTCACCTGCTCAAGTTATAGTAATTATTTTTTCATTGCCAATTTCTTGGGTGCTTTGATGATTTTTTTTTTTTTTTTCAAATTACTTATTTACAGTAGTTCAGCTCTATAGAAGTCATGTTAGGTAATACTTCCATTTGTTTAGTCATGTCTCCAGAATTTGGATGCTTCTACATCAACATGCATTAGTCTCTTACTACACAAAATTCATGTCCTCAACAGAATTGAATAATGTGATCACTTGATAATGTCTATTCATTTATAGCCAATAAATGGGAAGTGCAAGTTTCTCTGTCATCCATTTGTAGACAATCTTCTTTTTACTATATACATATGTGGGTCAGGTACGTGGATCATTTTCCACTCTGCTTTATCAAGCCACTTTCTAAAGTCCAAACTGGGGTTCCTGTTAATTCTAGTATCATCATTTTTTTTTAATTGGTTCATCTTAGTTTCATCAATTAGAGAGTTGAATATGGTGAATCATCACAGATGGTTCTCCTACAGTTATATATTTCGCTTACCAACTTATGACACTATTCATATCTGCTTACATGTCGTGTTTTTTCCTGAAGCATCTCAACATTATCATATTTGTGTGATCTATTTGTAGAGATGTTTTTATTGCCCAGAACTTAGTTCCCACATCACTGCTTTTACAGTGATTTCTTTACCTTGTGACATGGATGTGCACATCTTTGTATGCACGTCACTTATGAATTCAGTTAGTGCATGTGTGCTAGATATTTATAGTGTTTTTCATCTATTTTCAGGTTTGGGCTAGAATATGGTCTGTCTTGGCCCATCATTTTATTTTTGCAGGGAGTCATCCTGATGAAAAAGTTGCTATGTATGCCATAGATTCTCTACGGCAGCTTGCTATGAAATATTTGGAGCGCGCTGAACTTGCAAACTTCACTTTCCAGAATGATATTTTGAAACCATTTGTTGTTCTCATTCGAAGCACCAGAAGTGAATCCATACGAAGGCTTATAGTGGATTGCATTGTTCAAGTATGTATGCATGATCTTACATTTTTCCGTCTTTTTTCTGTTTTACTGTTTTTGATATTTACACATCGAGTGGGGATAACAGATGATAAAATCTAAAGTTGGAAGCATAAAGTCTGGATGGCGGAGTGTGTTCATGATTTTCACTGCTGCTGCAGATGATGACTTGGAACCCATAGTTGAAAGTGCATTTGAGAATGTGGAACAGGGTTGGAACCAATTCTTTTCAGTTTTTATCTTTTCTTGTAAATGCATTTTAACAATTTAGAAATTTGTTAGAATGCCATGTCTGACACAGAGGAATGGTGCAGTTATATTGGAACACTTCGATCAGGTTATCGGGGATTGCTTTATGGATTGTGTCAACTGTCTGATTGGATTTGCCAATAATAAAAGTTCTCACCGTATAAGTTTGAAGGCTATTGCGCTGCTGCGAATTTGCGAGGATCGTCTTGCAGAGGTTTATTATCAAACATTTTCATTTCCTTCATTTATAAGGATTTTTTGTTTTTAGTGATAATGAGCATTTCATATTTCTGGTTATTGTTTCTTGACATATAGAAAAGTTGTGGTCATCATTGAAACTTCAAATCTGACATAAATGCAGCGGTATGGTATGTCAGCATTTGCAAAGTCGGGATGATTGTGTTATTTTGTTCAATCTGCTTCAATTTTGTCAATTGTTTCGGAGGTCCCTTTTTCCACTATCCTAAAATGCCCGGAAATAAGTGATGCATGTTTGAAATCCTTCTGTGTGACTGAGATTATTTGCTGATTATGATGTCTATTAAAAATTGTACTTGTTCTGTTTGCTGTGGTCTTATTTGCTAATATCGCTTTTTGAGTAAATAAGGCTTGGGTATATGTTTGCATTTTCTGCTGGACCTCATTTTTCCAAAGATTCTGTAGAAAATTTTCAATATGCAGATTAATAATCATGACTAGCAAATAAGTTTTGCAGACTCCTAATGCTTTCTGTTAGAAAAAACATCAAATGTTACACACTGGCAAACCCTCTCGCAAAGAAGGAAAGTGGAAAAAGAAAAGAAAAAAGAAAACAATGTGGAACAGGATATTCATTTGTATATCCTACCTGGTTCAAGTATATTTGTTTATATGAAAGGCTCTTGAAATTCTTTTAATCCTCATAGGATTTAGTTGTTCTTGTTTGCATGAATAGAAAACTATCTATAGCCACTGACAATCATTGTCACTTTAAAACCCAACTGTTTCTACTGAGGCATACATGCAGTAATTGCTTTTTGTCCTTCTCATTCCAGGGCCTTATACCAGGTGGTGCTCTGAAACCTATTGACACAACTATAGATGAAACCTGTGATGTTACTGAACATTACTGGTTCCCTATGCTGGCTGGTCTTTCTGATCTGACTTCTGATCCAAGACCTGAGGTCAGAAGTTGTGCGCTTGAGGTTTTGTTTGATTTGCTGAATGAGAGAGGCAGCAAATTTTCATCCTCATTTTGGGAGAATATTTTCGAACGAGTTCTGTTTCCTATCTTTGATAATGTAAGACATGCCGGAAAAGAGAGTTTTATGTCTTCTGAGGATGGATGGGTCCGTGAAAGCAGCGTTCATTCACTACAGTTGTTATGCAACCTTTTCAACACTTTTTACAAGGTAACCCAAGTCCTTGATGAAATATAATATTCAGTTAACAATATTGTTTCTATCCTAGTCATGGTGCTGCAGCACACACTGTGTGTCTGTTGAAACCTATATTCTTTTCCAGGTTTTTTAGCTAATTTCTGCTTGTTTCTACTCCCAGAAACTGAATATATAGTTGTTGTAGTGAACATGATCTACCTCTCTTTGAGAAACTAATTTGTGTTCGGAAGCACTGTTTTGTATGTCATCACAATCATCACATTTCAACGCTATTGATTTTGTACTTGATTTACCTTTTATGCCTTTGAATCATTCCACGTTCCGAATGAAACTTTGTTTGTAGTTGTTATTATAGATGATAGAGTTATTTAATATTGGTTTCTAATGTGCCTTGACTGTCCTTTGATTGTTGTTTTGTCCTTAATTTCCTTCTCACATACCGGCTGTGATTGACTTCATGAATCGAGTACCCTTACAAAAGTATATTAGTAAGTTTTCATTTTCACCTAAGATCAATTGGGTGAGAAAGGCGGTTGTATTTACTGCTTTGTTGATGCTTTGTATAGTGGGGGCAAGGACAAAGCTGTTTTCTACTATCTAATGGGTACTTCTGTGGAGTTTTCTGATTCTAAGATTCAGGATGATAATAGGAATTGTGGTCCTTTATTGACTGGGAAACATATTGCTGATTCCAACAGCCTCCCATGTTTGATACTTGAGGCATTTTAGATAGTTGTGATAATTGATGTTCCATTTTGCAGGATGTGTGTTTCATGCTGCCTCCACTGCTCAGTTTACTGTTGGATTGTGCCAAGAAAACGGATCAATCAGTAGCTTCAATATCTTTGGGTGCATTAGTGCATCTTATCGAAGTTGGAGGACACCAATTTAGTGATCACGACTGGGATACTTTGTTGAAAAGTGTAAGGTACATGCTCTCTCTCTCTCTCTCTCTCTCTCTCTCTCACACACACACACACACACACACACACACACACACACACACACATGCACCCACACGCACAGAGACAGAAAGAGAGATTTGTTATTTTATTAAAATTTATCTTTAGTTGATAAATTGCGGACACACTAGGTTAGATAGATAAGAAAGGAACACATTAGAAACAAAGTGGGAGTAGCACCAATACATGAGAAAATTAGAGAAACACAATTAGATGGTTTGGACATGTTTATAGGAGAGACCTTTAGATGCACCTGTGCGACGTTAGAAAGTAGTGAATCACTCGCACAATTCAAAAGAGGCAGAGGAAGACCTAAAAAGACTTGGAAAGAAACTCTTAAACAAGATATGTTATATCTAGAAATAAATGAAAATATGGCTTATGACCGTAAACGATGGCGCGATATGATCCGTATAACCGACTCCCACATAGTGGGATTAAGGCTTAGTTTGTTGTTGTTAATGTATCTTTAGTTGATAAATTGCAAGCTGCATTCCTTTTCATTTGGTGATGTTATTTCTGTTTCACTGTGCTTATTGATTTTGACCAGGGATGCTTCATACACAACCCAACCCCTTGAGCTTCTCAATAATTTGGGTTTTGAGAACACTAAACATCATAAAGTATTGACAAGAGACTTGGACAGCCCTTCACCAGTAGTCGTTGGTGGTGATTTATCTTATAACCGCCAAGATACTGTGTATGAAAATGGGAATACGGTAGATGCCAGTGTTGATGGAATTGCACTGGATCACAATCAAGAAATGGTGCGCCCTGTGGATATGGAGGGTTCAAGGTTAGCACATTAGTTTGCTATATAAATATTGACTGGGTAACTACGTGCAAATTTTACATGGTAAATATGTCAGAAGCTTAAATTTTGACATGTCCTCTTTCTGTAGGCATGCCATCACCGTCTGGACAAACTACAAGACCTACTGATGGTGAAGGCCTTCAACGTAGTCAAACAATAGGACAAAAATCATGGGAAATATGATGGACAACCTGTTCATGAGAAGTTTTACCTCGAAACCCAAGAACCATACATCTGACGTAATGATACCATCTTCTCCAGCCAAGGTTGGCAATCCATTTATAGTTTTGCAGATTAATGTGTCTTCTCTATTGTAGTTCTGGAGATAGTACATCTTTTTGCTCTTACTTGTTTGGTGTGCAAACAATTCTTAATATGTATGTGTTAAGGCTCTTATTTACTTCTTCACAACAAACATTTTGACCTCGGGATGCAAGTTATTTCAATTTCCCTTGGGCACTAGCGCTATGTTTGGACCTTGAATTTTAGTGACGAAAAAGAAAAGAACTTAAACTTGAAAATTTTAGGCGGTAAACATACGAAAAATAGAAACAAGGGATGTACTGAACTCCATTGATCTAGAAAAGAATAAAAGTCAAACTGTTTCTACATCCCTTTAGGAGGATGAGTTGCATGCGATCCCATTGCTCCAGGTGACATCCCTGATAGGGGCTGGGTAAGCTTATTAGTTTCGTGGAGCTCTTCTTTAATTATGAGAAAAGTCTAAGGGATCATCATTTATTGACACAAAATGCAACAGGATTTGTTCTGTCCCCTCCTCCCACCCCCTCTCCCCTCCCCCACCCCACCCCACCCCACCCCCCCCCAAAAAAAAAAAAAAAAAAAGGAAAAAAAAACGGTTGGATGATTCTCATATTCTGTATGATCGATTTAACATTACTGGTTGATGATAGTAGATTAACTCTCACAGCCAATATTGTAGTACCAACTTGATTTTTCATCTTGAAGCAATATGATTGTTGAATGCATGTGCATTCTGAAATATCTCATGACTTTGTGGATTAGAACTTTAAAAGGCATCAATCACTTTTAAGGTTCTGGAGATGAAAACATGGCTTTGCTTACCAACTAGCCCCAGAGACCTTCTAACTTGAATATCAGTTTCCCTAGATTATTGAATCTTTTGCTCATTGGTTGTGTTTGTGTGTGAAATGATTTGCTTGATTGCCAGACACACGTCATCATGAAATATACTTTTCCGCTGTAACAGTCTGATGACATTTTCTTCAGTGCATGTAGCTTTCAAAATATAACAGTTGCATTGTTTAACTAATGAGTCCTAATTGGTGTTTGAACGTTAAATCTTTTGAAGACTGGTTTTGACATTTTTGCTTCTTCTCTAGTTTCTTGGTACTACTATGGAGCCTGATTCTGGAGATGCTGAGGAAAGTCCAATGTTGGGAACTATTAGAAGTAAATGCGTCACACAGCTGTTACTTTTAGGTGCCATTGATAGTATTCAGGTATAAGAATCAGTTTCTTGGATATCATATTTTTGAGATCCAGTGCTTTTATCATAGTTTTTATGTAATTGGTCAAAATTTACTACTAATAATGCTGTCGCGTGTCTTTCATGACTGCAGAGTGTTATAATCTACCACATTTACTTCTGCCATTGCTTAAGGCCATACCTTCTGATAGACCTGCAAAATTATGAAACACATACTATGTGCTTTAACTCTTTGTTAATATAAATGTTTTTCAGATCACGTGGAGTTCAAGAAAATTTTCTAATCAGTTGCATCTCTAAACACTTATTTAAACATGCTGACTGAAGATTATGACATCAAGTTGCTATGATGCTCTTAGAATATTATTTACTAAATTCTGGATATGGTTCACACTTGCAGAAAAAGTACTGGAACAAGTTAAATACACAACAGAAGATCACCATAATGGAAATTTTGTTCTCTATCCTGGAGTTTGCTGCCTCGCATACAATTCTTTTACTAATCTTAGATTGCGAATGCATCAAATTCCTGCTGAAAGGTTGGTTGACCTGTAACTTAACATTAAAAAGTTTTAGCCATGCTTTGAGTTGGCTAGTTCCATGAGAGAACTTTTTTGTGACACATGGATTTTTCTTGAATAGGCCACCGCTGAATCTTCTCCGTCAGGAGTTGGCTTGAACCTGTATCTATCTGGATATTCTACAAAAGGCAACAGCTACAGTTGATATTCATAAAGAGGAAGATGTCAAAGAAGGGAGACTTGAAGGCATAGCTGAAGAAAAGCTTACGTCTTTCTGTGAACAGGTACTCAGAGAGGCGTCAGATTTTCAATCTAGCATGGAAGATACAAGTAATATGGATATTCATCGAGTTCTAGAACTTCGATCTCCAATAGTTGTAAAGGTATGTGTTATTCATGGAAAACCAGTGCAGAAAAGATGCATGACAGTTGCTCTCACTCTTCTCTTCTTCCTTTCTTTCGTTCTTTTAGTGCTTTCTTCTTCTTTTCGTGTAGGCGGGGTGGGGTGGGGTAGGGAGGGTAAAGTATATAAAACATTAAAGTTCAGCAGGAATTTGGTGTACTATATCATTTTTGGGTGCTAACAAATATTGTCATACACGAGTTTTAGTTATGGGTTTATCATCCATGCTTTAGATTTACTAGAAATCCTATCTAGCAGATTTTCCATTTGAAAAGTATACATTCATTCTATTTGTGTAGTCCCTTCATCTTCATGATAACATTTGCAAAAGTAACAATTTGCTTGCTTCTTCATCATTCTCCTGGGCGGAACTACAAGTTGTGGTGTTCATTTGGTTTATTTAATGGCTCAAGTGATCCATGAACCTGAATAAAATCTGTGTTTTCTTTCAGCGAACAGAACAATATTTTTATAGATTAGATGGTCTTCCATATTGTAGTGGTTTTTAGTGAGGGATATGATATAGGTTTGTTGCTTCCATAAAATATGTTTTGAAGCATAATGTAGGATATAATATTTGAGAGGTACGTTTCTGTAGTTAAGGTTTATTTATTTTGCTATGCATGGTGTTATGTTTTGAATTCCAAGTTATGCTTGATTCGTGGTATTCCAGGTGCTGAAAGGCATGTGCCAAATGAACGCCAAAATTTTCAGAAATCACTTCAGGACTTTTATCCTTTGATTACAAAACTTGTCTGCTGTGACCAGGTAAACTCCCATCCAAGCATATTAGCAAGTCCTATTACGTTGGAACATTAGAGGAACATAAAATATTACATGTTATTTGCGGTCTTATCCTAATTTTGAAATTTTGTGATGAGTCAAGAGTTGATAATCTCCTTCAACCATCCTGTTGTTTTTGTTGGTTAATTTTGAACCCAATTTGTAGGGCTACGTGAAACTGTTACTTTCAAGAATTCGCTTTCTAAATGGAAATGACATAAGTGGTCCACGTTCCTTTCTGCTTGCTATGTTATGATTTCTTCGAGGAGTAACCACTGTCTGCTATAATATCAAATTTAAGGTTTTGTGTTCAAGAGGGGTATTTGTTAAGCAAATACAATCCTCAAAAAAGGGGTCGTTTTTAATACCTTAATGGGTATATTTGTAATGTTGAAAATAATCGGAGTTTTTTCGCAATTAGGCTAAACCTCAGGGGTAGTTTTTTATTTTACCATAAAAATAGAAAATAAAAACAAACAATAAAAAAATCTTTATAATTAAGCACCAACAAACTGAAAAGTAAAAAAAAAAAAAAAAGCGTATTCCTCTTTGTCAAGTGCAACTGTGATAGTGTAGGTTACAATCCTGTTCCTGTAATATTCTAATAAGAAGTGCCTCTTTTTCAGATGGAAGTTCGTGGCGCTTTTTACAGATCTTTTCAAGATGCAGTTGAACACACTGTTGCCATAGGATTTCGCGTCTCTCCAGATAGTTGAGCCAAATTTCAAATGAATATATCCATAAGCCAATTAACTTGGTAATGCATTTAGAGAAGAATTGTTTCCCCTTTCGTTTCCTTTGTATTCTCTTATAAATGTTCGACTTCTATTGCGTCAAACTTTGGTCTTGCTGCTTCAACACGATTATGAGATTCCGTGGGACGATAGAGATTCGGAAGAAATGGAATCATGTGTGTTTACAGCAGATCCTGTTTTGAACTCTCATCAATTTTGATTATCTTTTTTGTGTGAGATTTTGTAAACTTATGATAGAGCATGTTACTATATATCTTTGTAGGCTTATTATTTTTACAGTTAACAGGTTACATCTTGGTATTGTCCAATGTAACACTATATTGATTATGTTACTATTTTTTTACAGAACCAGAGCATCAAATACTCACATAGGCTATATACCTTTTTGTTTTGTGTTTTGTTTTTTTCTTGTCTCTTTGTCATACCTTTTTTTTTTTCGGATAATCTCCTTGATTGGAGAAGATTTTCCAACCAAAAATGTCCACTGGCATACAAGATCTCATATTCCCAATAGTGTTTCATCTGGTGTTGTCATTATTGTCATGTGATATTCACTTGGTGTATTAAAACAAAACACTATAAGGAGTAGAAAATCAGATAATGATACAACAGAAAATTCGAGTTGGTCCATTGTTTAATGATGGTTTGTACGAAATTAATTGTTTTGTTTGGTTTGGTATCTTGATGTATTGATATAACTCATTTTCATTAAAATATGATATATAGAAACAATATTCAACAAATATAAAGATTTAGTCTTGAAAAACTCAGTAAATAGCTTAATTATCATTATTCAGTTTCACCATTTTCAAATTGATATATATTAAATCACATCATTTCGCTATTACTGTGTTCAGAATGGACTTCAAAATAAATCACACATCTTTATGAACTAATTACAAACAAAACTACAAAAGTGGAGAGAAGTAAAACAACCACAAATTTATTAAGTTTACCTAAACTCAGACTGCCTTTTATCATAGAGTATCAAACTATCAATACTCTTCTCTGTTTTTCATTCTTTTTTTCTCTTTTAAAATAATAACTAACTTTGTTGTAGCTAATGTAAACCGCAAAGGGTCAGGCCAGGTCGGCTCCGGCGGACCGTCAACCAGCGGTTAACCGTTGACCACGCGGCCGGTTCCAGGCCAATTTGGCCAGGCCTAAATTTCAACAAATATCCAAATTTCAGTTTAGAGAAAATCGCCTAATTCTTGTTCACCATCTTATCAATAAATTGATATATTAAATCAGACAACATATTTTCATTTGCTGTGTTTAGAATATATTTCAAAATAAACTCCACAACATTGTCTCCTAAATACAAACAAAACAACAAACTGAAGAGAAGAAAAACTACTTCAGAATTGGGGTTGCCTCTTTATCATATAGTATCACCACTCTTTCTGTTTTCCATTCATTCTCTTTTTTTTTCTTTTTCTTTCCTGAACCTACATGACATGTTGTCTTCATAGCAAAACACTATTAATTCCAAAAAAAAAAAAAAAAACATTTAGCCCTAAAGAACACGGCTGCAAATGAATTAAGCAGCACTCAGGGATGGTGGCATTGGCAAGTTCTTGACAATTCCACAGAGTAATTCATTTGGTGGGATGGTATATTCGTCGCGAAAGAGAACGTTCTGAGACAGCACGTGAGATAGAGCTGCTCCCCCAAATACTGCCTCTCCAATGACACCGATCTCAAGTTCCACATCCCTGCATTGTCCAAGGTTGTCATAATGGCTGCCCAGCTATTAGGATATACTTGAATTGTATGTCTGCTCACTGCATCTATCAGGTTGTACTTCTTCCTTTGATCTGGTGACCACCTTCCAGGCTCAATCCTGTCACATAAAACATCAAAATCGTTAGAAACAATAACATCGTAATCTAGGATTTTAATTTCATACACGTCGTGTGTCAGAATGACGTCATGTGATCATATATAAGTACTTACGCGACAGCGAAGAAAGAATAGCCAGACAAGTGCCAAGACTGAACACTCTTGTCATGGTTCTCAAATATGATCTCAACAAAGTTACGGAAAGTTGCATTGATCACATTGGGAGCAACAATGGTGTTAGTCACATTGGCTAATGGTTCATCCCTCATGATATCATACTTAAACACTTTGTCCACAACCCCAAAGTACTCAGCCAACTTCAATGGAGTTTCGCCATCGGTGTGCGAGACTCCATTGACCGCAAATCGACGTTTGCCTCCAACTGTGCTGCCTGAATCCATAACGAGTCTGAATGTTCGCGTGATGTTGATTTTTCCGTAATGATATGAGCCCTGAGGGTTAGGTCTGGCTGCACTGGCGGTCAAATTCCAACGAATGGATCGGAATTGGTTGAGCGACCAAGGCCATCCCACCGGAGCTGGCGGCAGCTCCGTGGCGGGGCCCTTGCCGCCGTCATAGCGGATGACGGTGGTAGTGGTGATATCCTTCTTGGTGAACCTTGTAGAGGCCACTAAGTAATAGTCCTTAGGTTTTTGATCAGCTTTGACCAAAACAGAGTAGCATTAGCCTAAATGGACATCAAAGAGAATCATACACATTTGCACCGTATGTGATCCTTCAAGCTCCACTATCTTCATGTTATGCCCTTGAATCCTAACATTAA